>JARQST010000288.1:1434718-1670675 GCA_030142225.1 Pachycephus smyrnensis | reverse complement strand
CCTTACTCAAAAATCCCTAGACGCTTCCTGATTTTCAACATGGCCGCGCGACCGACAAAATTTCAATGGAGCCGACACTTTTTTTTTTACTTTTCTTTTACCGACACACTTCGACACACATCGACACACTCGTATTTCATTTATCGCTCTAAAGGACGCATGAAATCAGAAACATGGAAATGGAACAACGCGCAAGCGCTCTTCAGTCTTTGCATTAATTTGCTACTTTAGAGCGATAAATGAAACACGAGTGTGTCGATGTGTATCGAAGTGTGTCAGTAAAAGAAAAGCACCCAGTGTCGCTTCTGATTCCCTATAGGGATTTTATTCTGTGACGTAGTCGGCAATTTTATAAATGCGATAGAAAGTTGCGATAAAAATGAGTGAGAGTAAAGATCCAGATGACAGTGATGCTGGAATACCCCAAAAAGTTCTTGCAAATTATGAAGCTGTCTCATTACAATTGCTACCTGAAAAATCTAAGGAAAAATACTGCAAAGCTTACGAACAATTTATAAGCTGGAAAAATAAAAATCACATAACCTCTTCAGTTGAAAAAGTGCTTTTGGTATATTTCAACGAATTGGCAAAAGAAAAAAATGGGAAACCATCAACTCTATGGTCTCATTGGTCTATGCTAAGAACCACGTTAAATTCTCATGAAAACATTGACATCAAAGGTTATGCAAAATTAAAATGTTTTATGAAAGAAAAAAGATTCGGATATCAGCCCAAAAAAGTTCAAATTTTCACATCTGAAAATGTACAACAATATTGCAATAAAGCTCCTAATGATAAGTTTTCGGCCACGAAGGTAATATGCCTATCATAAAATATACATTTATATTGATAAAAACTGCGACTTTATATAAACAACTACATTCGCTGTTATTTGCAGGTTGCTTTGATTTTTGGATTTTTTGGCGGACTCAGAAGGAACGAGCTCGTTAACGTGAAGACAAATCATATCAGAGAGGAGGGCTTGACACTGTTTGTTAAAATTCCAAACACCAAGATTCATGAGCCTAAATCGTTTGCAATCGTTTGAAAATTTGTCGATACAGTAAAAAAAGTATCAAGCTTTGCGTTCAAATAATTGTCCGTTCAATCGATTTTTTTTTAATCATCTGAAAGGACAATGCACACTGCAGCCTATTGGCATCAATAAATTCGGAGAAATGCTCAAGACAATCGCTGAATATTTAGGATTGCCAAATCCAGAGAAATATTCGGGACACACATTTCGTCGGACTTCTGCAACGATGCTTGTTAATGGTGGAGCCGATATTACTACACTGAAAAGGCATGGCGTATGGAAATCCAATTCGGTTGCTGAAGGCTATATCGGAGATTCATCAAACAATAAAAAGAAAATATGTGAACAAATTGCAAATTCAATAGTATTGAAGGAATCACACTCCAAAGAAAATACTGGTGATGAGCTACCACTGTCAAAACGTAAGTTTGTGCAAGAGCTAGAACCTGGTGCATCAACGTCAAAAGATTGTAACTTTTCAACTCACGAAAAAAAATCTGAAGTACTTGGCGATTCGTCAATTCCAAATATTTATTGCCAGAACTATACTGTTAATTTCATTCAAAAAAATGATTAACCTATATCACCACACGGGATGGTTCTTCACCTCGTGTGGGTTAGACGGGTTCGAGCCGAAATTGACTGCTATGAGTTAGGAAAGATAATAGGCGCAGCTAAAGAAATGGAAATGAGATATTGTTTTACAAATTAAACAAAGGAAAGAATATATTGTCCTTAATTGGTATACAGAGATAGTTAGTGAGGTCCAGCCTAAGCGATGCTGGGTGTTAGTGAATGACAAAAGAAAGCGATATGCAAAACAAAGTGTACAGCGACCTAATAGATACTACTAGTTGCAAGTTATGTTTAGTAAGCAAAGTCCCGCCAAAGAACAATATCTGGATTCCGGAATGTGGTCCAAGAGTTGACTTGCTATAAAGATGCTCTGAATCGTGCCGATGAACACTTGCTAGAGTGTAGAATATGGTCAAAGGGTTGATTCAGATTGGTTAAAAGTCGTGTCAATGGACGGTATCTGATAATACAGAATATGATCAAAGGGTTGACCTGATGATGAGTCTAATGGTCGCGCCAATGAACAGTAGTATAGAATATAGTATAGAATATGGTCAAAGGGTTGACGGGATGACAGAAATGAGTTGAAGTAAAAAAGTAAAGAATAGGCATGAAATGATGGAAGCGGCACAAATGACGATAGAGCGACACTGTGATGTTCCAGTCTAAATGCACAGAGAAAGAGTTGAGAAGGGGTCGGTTTGCCACTTTGCTCCACGCGGTTTGCGTGTTTTGCGAAAAGTATGCGAAATAGTATCTTTACAGTGTAATACCTAAAGGGTCGGATTGCCTACTTGCCCGAGACGATTTGCTCGTTGATACGTGCTGCTAAGCTAGCTAGTCGCTGATGACAGAATGCCTCGATTCTAAAATCGGTGCCGTTTATACTGTAACGTGGCGCCCGCCGGGCAGCCCGTTCCAAGATGCGCGGACGAAACGCCCGCGGGAAACAGGACCACGACGAGGGGGGCCGGGGCCAGAGGGGCCGAGCCGGCCCTAGCCATCTACGAAGGGAGTCGGGAGGACTCGAGAAACCTCGACGCGGCACGACGACGACGGCGGTCCCCGCGGGGCGGAGAGACAAGGATCGCCTGGCCCGGGAGGGGGGATCGCAGGACTTCGGGGAAGATCGGGGATCCTCGGGACCTCCCAGAGGACTTCGGGCGGCCGATAAGACACTTTGGTTTCGACCGTGAGTGTGAGCGAGTTTTTGATTTTGAATTGCGATTTTGGTTTTGGATTTCTGTGATAACGACCCGGCTTACACTCTTTTTTTTTGTTTTTCTCTCAATTTTGGCTTGTGGATTTGTGGACGGTGCGCGTTAAACTGTTTCGGCCGACGGACTTTGGACTGGAATTTTGGATTTTGGATTGGCTAACGAACAGGATTAACGCACCGGAGAGAGCGAGAGAGCCGGCAATTAAGGCGAGACAGATAGATTTGGTGAGTCCCGCTGAGAGCGGAATCTCTTTTTCTTAATGGGAGATCAAGACCGCGCCGCCACACGCGTCACTCAACGCACGACCATCGGGATGCCCTCCGCGGCCGCGACGTATTTTTGAACTTTGGAATTATATCGAGTCGCGCTCGCTAGGCTTATCAGAATGTACTCGTTCACCGTATTCGTAATATATGGGAAATGTTATAGAAGATAGCCACTGTGTCGCTCATTTATTAGAGATCGCTCCGGCTTCCACTCTCCCGCCCCCATGTTCCCCTCTACCTTGCAGGAATAGGAGCTAGCGGGAACCACCGGTCGAGAGGACTCCCGGTGACGTGAAAAAGGTTCGGAGGAACGAGCTGGTGCTGCAAGGCACCTGGCGCCCAGCGTTTTCAGGATTACGTCGGGGCCATCGTATTGTGACGGAAAAAGGATTCGCGTAGGGATCTCGAGTTAAAAATTCCGTTACAATACATGTATCCGTATATATCTACTAATTTTAATAAATATATGTTCTCATGGTAGTTACTTTTATTAAAAACAAATAAAATGATTGAAAATTAAAATAATACTTTTTAATACTTTTTTTTTCTTTCCCACCCCGCCGGGGTTTCATCCAGGATCCCGTTGCGCTTTGGACCACTGTTGTACAAAATTAATTCTTTCTACAATTAATTTCAGTTTCCATGCATTTGTAATGAAAAATAATACGTGATACAAGTGGGGAAACAGGGACTTTGCACTCGTGTGATGTTTTCAGCAATCACCTTCGTCCTCCTTACGGCGCCTGCGGCGCCTCCACTCGACTGCGGCTCCTTCTGAATACATTCCACTCGTGCAAAGTCCCTGTTTCCCCACTTGTATCACAATATACTATTATCCGCCTCGTCTGAACCTACGCATATTCTGGACGTTAATTTCATGGAGGCGGGCTCCACGGTTGCCTCTGCCCGCTATTGTGGTTCTCCCTTGCCTGTGTACTGTGAAATGGGGCGGTCCTGCGCAGCGAATGGCCATTTACAGCCGCAGGTTAAGTAGGAGGAGTATAGGACGTGGCTGCTCCTACCGCGCGGACGAATACGGGCGCTACTTTCCCTGCAGTACTAGTCATTGCCGTAGCTTATCCTCCTGGATAACATTGGCGCTGTCCTGACCGCGACGCTGAATTAGCCTGCCGAAGTTGTGGCAGGTGGTTGTACTCGATCGGCTGGCTGTCATTCAAAAATTTTGCTGGCGGTAATGGTGCCAATCCTGCTGCTTCCTCTCACGCTACTATTGTTTAGTCTGTGCTGCTTGATCCCTAGACTGTTTACATGTTTGCCAGATTCTAGGACAACAAACTGCCACCATCCCGGACACCCCATATCGAGCAAGCGAAGACAGATGCGACAGACTCTCTGATACCCGTGGACTTAAGTTCCATTTACCATTTGTATCGCAAGAGTTACACGGGATGGGGTGCGAAGTGTTTTTACGGACGAAAGGAATGGTTCAAAAGACGGAAGGAGGAAATATGATGAACCAATTCGCACTTAGTGATCATGTACATACGTACTTAATGTGGTGTTGCGTTAATAGAATAGAAATATCCATTATATTGTTTTATAAGTGCGCAACTTGGCACTACTCTACGCGATGCCAATCCACTTTGCGCATGCGCACCCTAACACGACGTAACACAATTGTCACTCTTACACAAATGCCAATTTATTCAACTATAGTACACACATGGAAATGATTCATCCCGTGTAATTCTTGCGATACAAATGGGTAAATGGACCTCAATCCACGGGTATCAGAAAGTCTGCCTTCGGCTTGAGGGTCCAGGGATGTTAGACCAATCCCTTCGCATCCTCGCAACCACCAACGCACACACCACCGTAGCACAGAATAAAATCCCTAGAGGGAATCAGAAGCGACACTCTTGTCGGAACCTTTGACGTTTTTGTCGCCAGTTTGAATGACCTTGAGACGGCGGCGGCCATGTTGAAAACAAGTAGATTCTAGGGATATTATTCTGAGATGGAGATTGTGCGGCTAATTCAAAATAGTCCAAAGTCAAAAACTGTCTGAAGATAAAGTTCAGACAGAATTATAATCGACTAAAGTGATTCACAAATATATTATGTAAGAAAGTTAATGTCTGTATTCGAAAAGTATTATTATATAATGCTAAGATGAAATAATAAATCTAAGCTTGAATCACGAGGTACGTGACGACGCAGACGAATAACCGTGATGATCAAAATAAGATTATATTTCAGAATATAAATGTACATTCATATGTACATTACAAAACGGAATGACATGAGAAATGAGGGTTATAAAATAAATCACATTAAATACAGGATACATTTCATATTTATTTCCTGACCAAGTAACCAATACAAAACTCAGAAGTTTGAACCTAAACAAAACAAGAAGTTTGAATCTAAGCAAAACAAGAAGTTTGAACCTAAGTCCGTGACGAGCGCCGCGACGTTAAGCCCGTTGGAATCGCACTTTGCAATGCATTCAAAAATTATTCTTTTTAAATCCGTACCAGAGCACATACCATTGACAAAGAGGTATCCCAACACCTGTTTCCAGTTGGATGAGATACCTCGTGCCATGAGAACTAATGCACTGGTAGCTGGGACAAATGATCTCTTGTTATTGCCTAGATCTTGAAAACCTATAATCTCGTCGGTATTTAGTTTATAAAACAAGTGGCACTTGATCGACATTTCGTCGGCACATGAAACGCAAATACGATCCGTACCTCTGAGAGAATTGACTCTAACTTTAATTCGGTCAAACAAGAAATCGTTTAATCCCGGATTGTATTGCCACTTTTCGCACATTCGCTGCAAGCATCTAACGGACGGTAACTTGAACATTTTGGATAAGGGTCCGGTCATACTCGTCAAACGCGCGTTGAAACGCATCTCTCGACCAATAATACAACGTGAATTCCTGTGGATGCGGTGTACCATTGGTCGGCAGTTCGCGTTCGAACATGCGTTTCACGAGTGTGACCGGGCCCTGACCGAGCCCGCAGACTTGCTATCCGCTAGAGTAGTCGGTAAATGTCAGTAAATGTGTTCCAACCGGTTATCGACTTCGTCATCAAGCTTAAGATAAATATTAAATTAAAAAAATAAAGATAAGAATAATGTACCAGATACATATTTAGATTATGTTAAAAATTAGTTACCACGTTATGATAAAAAATGTATTGTTTAATCATTATGTCCCAAACATTTTCTAGTAAAATAGCTCTAAAAATCGGAAAATGTAACACCTTTCGAAATTTACATTGATATTTTAATAAAAATATTATTGTTTATATAACGAAATGATTTGTACATTCGCCTTATATGCGTTTCATAAAATGTCTTATTTACATTGTACATGTACACAATATGTGCACATAGATTAGGATCTGATGCGAATAACATATGAAATATGACTGCTCCCGTAAGTCAGTGTACTGATTACTTATTAATGACGGAAGGTAATTGTTACAGATTAACATTGAGATAAAAAATTGCCATAAATCTTATACATCAAGTTTAAGCCAATCCCTGGGATTCTTTAGGACTTCCATAAGCTTATGCTCTTTAGAATTAACTGCTGGCTCATGCATATATTCCCACTTTGCAGTCAGTGGTAAAGACATTAGTATGCTTTCATAACGAGCTCCTGGTGTATAAAGACCGAATTTTGTACCTCGGTCATATATCAAATTAAATTCAACATATCTTCCTCTTCGAAGCAGTTGCCACTGACGTTCCGCGTATCCGTAACCGTCAGTTTTGTGCTTTTCTACAAGTGGTATGTATGATGGAATAACCGATTCAGCACAAGATTTCACAAAATCAAAGACTTCATCCTGACCAGGACTATCTAAATCATCAAAGAAGATGCCACCGACTCCTCGACGTTCTCCTCTGTGCACAATATGAAAATAATCATCACACCACTTCTTGAATTTTTCATAATATGTAGGATCATGTTTATCGCAAGCTGCTTTTAGGGTTCGATGAAAGTGCTTCGCATCTTCTTCATCTAAATAATAAGGTGTGAGATCTGTTCCACCACCAAACCACCATTGCACAGAACCATCCTTATTCTCAACTTCAAAGTAGCGATAATTGAAATGTATAGTTGGAATCATTGGACTTCTAGGATGAATGACTGCACTGACACCTGCTGCAAAGAATGGTAGCGATCCATCATCCATTTTCTTCCCACGGGATTTCATCTGTTGGATTGCTCCTGGTGGCAATGTTCCTGAGACTACAGAGATATTAACTCCTGCTTTTTCAAATACTGTTCCTTCCTGAAGCACGCAGGTTATACCACCACCACCTTCCTTTCTAATCCAGCGATCTACTTTAAAATGGGTATCGCCATCTTCAAACGATTCAAGTGCTTTGCAAAAATCTGACTGTATCTTCATTATAAGTAATTCCATTTTAGTTTTCATATTTCCCTGATTCTTTTTCAGCTTCTCAATACTTGTAATTGGTTCAGCCATAAATTCTTTAATATTTATTGGTGCTTCTGCTGCTTGAACTCCAAAATTTGAAGTTCCATAGATAACCATACCAGCTCCAATTAATCCTGCACCTACATAGCTTAGATTGTAACTCTCCTTTTGTATTATACGACGATAGGAAATAAATGAGCAAACTCCTTTCCAGCTTCTTCCAAATATTCGAGAAGCCATTTCCGCAGTATATCTACAAAAAATATTTAAGTAAAATAAATTATATAGTAAAAATATGACATAGCAGACATAAATACTGTGAAATTACATGACTGAGCATAGATAAAGAAGGTTAAGTTATGTATTAACACTTTTTCGTTCTTGAATTCATAATCTCCCTATCAACTTTCCATATTTCACTTTTTAATTATGATGATAATGTGGATTTAAATACCTCACTTAGAAATGATGATGTTATGAAATGATTTCACAACTCATGCTTGATGGCACTGTATGGCACTGTATGGCACTCTAGATTCTTTTTACTGATGCTTATCCATGCTTATCTTATAATGGACAATCACCAAGGTATCACGGCGGACAAAAATGTATTTACCAAAATATGCTAATATGGTCGACTAGTAGAATAAGTTCCACTTGATTCCACTTTGAGGTGCAACATATAGTTTTGCAACGGAAATTATGTCGTAGCCTGACTATAGAAAATTACAATCTGATAAAATTTAATAGGTGAATGTACCAGTTATATTTATTTATACCTTAGTATCTGTGCAGTTTTATATTTAAAACTATATATTATAGAACACAATGTTTTAAAAATGTATTTTTTATTTATATTACACCGTTTATTTCAAGTTGTCTTGACGCATGGACAATTAATCACAAATACAGAAAATACTTCGGATTCATACCAAATCATATTATGAAATAAATATATAAAACGGAATGAATTAGAAAGTCCTAAATTAGTAAGTACACATAAGAATACTGAATTATAAAATATAAGTGAATACATCACTGCCATAATTTTGTATTATATATACTAAATCCACTTAATTTGTTCCTCTTTACTAGCTTTAACATATTCAAGTTGAACTTGGGCAGTAAGATTTATGTATGGTTTGTGGCAGACTTGAGAATCTAACGAAGGATAATAATGCCTGTAGCATAAATAAGCTAAGCAAATCCCAATCAGAGAACCAATGGTCACATCTGAAATAATAAACATGTTTTTTTTCACTATATTAAACATTATTAAAAATATTTACCTTGCCAATGATGATGGTAATCACAAGTTCGACTCAGTGCTATGGCAATAGCAACGCATAGTGGAAATAAGAAAATAACCAATTTCCATGATTGTCCTTTTCCTGTCAGCGCGAATGTATGAAGTTTTCCAGCCATGTATAGAGAAACAAAGCCAAGACTTGCAAACGCAACTGAAAAAAATATAACTTCAATAATACAAGAGATATTTTATAATCTTCATTTCATAAGTTATTATAATTACAAGAGGAATGTCCACTTGGAAATGATTTTCTTCCTTCTTTTATATTACTTGGATCTCCAGTACATTCTAATTCAGAATTCATTTGACCATTGGGAAAACATCTCCAGAAATAATCTGGCCTCGGTCTACCTACAAGCAAATGTAAACTAATAATGACAAAAATTACAAAAAAAGATAGTATTATTATCAATATTATCAGTGCAATATATTCTTACCCACTATTATCTTTATCAGATCAGTAAGTACACCATTCAGTCCTAACGTTAATGTCACAGCCATCAATGCCTGACAAAAGTCGACTCTATCTTTATTTATTATGAATGTAATACAGATCACAATACTTGGTACGAGAAATACCAGTGGCTGTAAAGTATAAAATTATTAATGAATAACTCAATATAATTACGCACACAAATTATAATTAAATTATACAACAAACCCATAAGACGGTGGTGGGCACATATGAGGCGGTGATAGGATTTTTGTAGAGCCATAACTCTTCCACATGGATCTTTCTTGCAAATGGTTCGGCTTTCTCCAGCTCCCTACAATATCATTAAGTTAATCTTCATTATTTTCTAATTACAAATATCATTAAAATCATATTTAAATTCAATTTCCCAGTCTATTACAAGAGAACACAAAAATAATTTATATCATGTTATAAACACAGTACAAACATTCGCGGGGTCGAAATTGTCATAGCAGACGATGCTCCCTATTTATTATAGAATTTTTTATTTTAAAGTAAATGACTTACAAATATGACAATGCCAGAATAATTCGTATTATAACATCGAACCAAAAAGCACCCGATATTTCCACCCCGCGCACCGTAGTCATTTTCGATTATTAAAAACTATAATTGTCTACAGTGAACATTCCGTTTGACAGCCATCTTGAGAGACTGTGCTGTCATGGCATCGGCCACGGCATCGGCTGGATGCCAAACGATGCTACTACGTTACGTAAATGAAGAAACGAAACTGTACATAAAAAAAATAGCGAAAGGAAAGATGCTATTGGTCGTTGAAAAACGCCAGCTGTTCAACAGCGAATGGATTGGTTGCTTTATTCTCAATGCAACTTATCAACGACATTAAAGGTTGTTTTACAATAAGTCGCTGATTTTATTGCCATAATAAGTAAATAAAAACACTAATGCAGTGATCGTTTTTTTAATTAGTATGCTCCGAAAATGTCGAATTGGGAGGAACTATTGTAATTTTATCAAGGTACTGTGTGCGAGGGTAAACGCGTGTAATTTTTCATAAAATGCGTGAAAGTTTATTTGGTATTTTATATAATTGAAGCAAAAATGAGAAGATGCTAACGCCGTGGTTGGCTTCTACTATCTCATAAGGTGTTTATTACCACTGTGAAATAGATAATAGAGATGAAAGTTGATATGGGTGGGTTAGTGCAAAATAAAAAGTGTGTTGCAGGTTTTTCAGGAAACCTCACGAGAAAGGTACGTCGCAGATGGCTGATGTCGCAAAACCTGGTTCTGGCCGTGATAGCATTATGAAGATGCTACTATCCTCAGGACCTGTGGCCCCAACGTCTACAATAGGCTCTGGATTACCAAGCCCAACTGGGGATATATCTGATGATAATCCAAGTCGATTAACTACCTATTTACATCAGCTGGCTGGCTGTCATGAGATTGAGGTTGATGTTATTCTAAAGGATCATTGCTATGCACGACCTTGGAACTGGAAGCCTGAAAATGTTTATGCCAAGCCTATCAAAAAGATATTCTTTACCAAGCAGAAGAATGCTTTGCCAATGTAAGTCATATTTTATTTCAGTATAATGGAGTCCTTTGCTTATGTATATCTGCATTTGTAAGACTCTGATTTTTTACTTTTATTAATGCTCTTATAGAAAGATGTGTGTATGAATTCAATATAGCTTTTATTACTTCTCACATTATTAGGGAGAAACAGAGACAGGATGATGAGATTGATGTTGAAGGAGGGCTAACTGATACGCCTGCACCTCCTTATGATCTGTCCAGAGCTCGCCATCTTATGGATGAATTTCAAAGGTTATCAAATTTTGCAAGACCAGATGAAAATGATGATTGGGAAGATAAGATTGATAAAACACTATGGTCACCAGTTCAGAATAGAATATTTTCTAAGGTTGTCAAAATCTTGACGTCAGAGAGGCTTGCAAGACTAGCTAAAGCACAGAGTGTTATGGAACCAGTTTTTCGAAGAATTTCAGTAGACACAGCTGCAAGGAGATTTCGTGAAACCTTGGCTTCAACTGGATGGGACTGGCGACTAGTTCAATGGTTACACAGTTTGTTATTCGATTACCTTCCTCAAGAATACCTGGCTATATACCTTGATATTTTGCAAACCTTGAGATTAAAGATTCCTCAGCTCGTTGATAAAATGATTGCTGTGCAACCAAATATTAATGCTAAAGGACCACCCATAACGTGGGAAACACTTGGCTCCCTTCTAAAGAGATCATGGGATCCCGTCGCATCTAGCTTAAATTCAAATAGACCTGTAATTATCTCAAGTATCTATTACAAACGCGGCTACTTCAAAATTCTAGAAAACTTACACACTGTATCATTTCAGAAAAAATTACCAGGAAATCCGATACTGGTAATAGCTCCATCCAGTGTTGGGACTAATATTTCTTCCCGTCAACATAAATGGATCTCACAATTAGGTGCACTTGGTATGGTGGTTACTGTCCATACTCATTTAGGCTTGGCTGCTAATAGAATGACAATGATGGCTTGCATCGATCAGTTAGTTCAAGCAACTAGAGCTAAAATACAAGATGTCAGAGGGGACTGTCCAGGAAGACCTATAATACTTGTAGGCTTCAATACAGGCGCTGCACTTGCTTGTCAGGTAAATATTTGTTCATTCTCATGCAGAACATTCCTATCGCATTAGGCAAACTTCTCTTATATGATATAATTATTTTCAATATTAATAGGTAGCACAAATGGAACACGTTACTGCTGTCATATGCCTTGGTTTTCCTTTCATAACTGTAGAAGGAAAACGAGGCGCACCGGATGACACTCTCATAGATATTCGATGTCCAGTCATGTTTGTAATTGGAGAAAAAGCTACCTTGGTGAAGCCAGATGATCTAGAGGACTTACGTGAAAAAATGCTAGTTGAAACAAGCTTAGTAGTAGTAGGTTCTGCTGATAATCATTTGAGAATCTCAACCGCTAAGAAAATATCAGAGGGTATCACGCAGAGCATGGTAGACAGATGTATTTTGGATGAAATTGGTGACTTTGTTGGTAGCATACTCTTGCAACCACATCCGCTACCACTGCGACCTGCGGCGTTTTCAAGTTATGACAATAAGAATAATAAGAAAGATTCTAGAAAGAGAAAGAATTCGACAAGTAGTTCAGTCGAGAGTGAACCGAATTCCCCGAACGTAAAGAAATCAAGACCGGGTACCCCAATTTCATCGAGTACAGTCGCAGGATCTGTTGCTACTTCAACCGCCATTAGCAGAACAGCAACATTGGCAACTCAGCCAACATTGGTTGCTGTCAGTGGATCGAATCTCAATCATACATCAGCCGCCAGACGAAAATCCAGGATGACGTCTAATCAAAAATCTGGTTTGGTCGAGCATTTAATATCCCCCAGAATTACAGGCCAGGTAAGAAATTATACGTTATTAAATGAGAGTGAGAGAAAGTTACTTTAGATGGACTTGAATTGTATCGTATAATAAATATTTGATTTTAGCAAAACACGCATACTGGTAATGGCGGAATTACTTTGAATATCGGCTCTCTTGCTAGTTTAGCTCCAATAGGACCTATACGACTAGCTCCTTCGTCCGTTACTCCAGCTATTACGACTACCGCAAAAACAAGCTCTACATCTAGGACTCCTACTACTTTTACTAAATTGCCTAAAATGATAACGACAAGTGTCACACCGCAAACTGTACCGAAAATGAAAACTGTGATGTCAGCTAATAAAGGATTTTCGAAAGTGATGTCGGGCAATTACAAGCACATCAATATTACTGATAAAGGGGGAGAAGCTAAATTGGTAAATGTATTAACGACTTCTGGAAATCAAGTTCGTGTCAGTACTTCAACGCCAACAGGTATTATAATTATCTCCAATTTATTATGTGATAATATCAATGGTTCCAGTTATAAAATAAATGTTGAAAACCATTTTCTTGTCTTCTAGCAATGCATAATAAACCGGTTGGGAGCGCAAGTGGTGCGCTGTCGGCTTTGCTACAATCTGGGAGAAATTCAATAGGGATAGTAAGTGGTCAGTCAACGGGAAGAATAACTCCAGCATCCAGTATTTTGTTAACTCCTAGCAGTACCACAGCAAATACAGTTTTGCCTACCACATCCACTTCAGCTGCAAAAGGTAGAATATTATTATCTAGCCAAATTTTGAATAAGTGATTGACATTTTGTAAACTTTAATTGTTGGCCGGTACCTTCGATCATAAAGGTCTTACGTTATAAAATTTGTCGTAAACTCTACAAAAAAACATTTTTAATACATAATACCAAAGAGGCCGTGTTCTCAAAAGGAAAATTATGCTAGACGTAAATAATCATAGACGTAGATACTCTGTATACTTGATACGTGACACTAAATCACAATAATTAATAATATTTCTACATTGTAGTACAGTATCGTACAATTTTTACAACTTTATAATCGTCATTGTATTTTGCACAAATTCCTTGCATCAAGTACGCCGCAATGGAATGATGTTTTAGAAAAATTGAGTGCGCGCGCACTGCTATTATTTGATACAAATAAAAGGAGCCTCATTTGCCAGTATTTAGCATAATTTGGTTGTTTTAGTGTGCGAAAAAAATATTGACTCACAGTATATGCATGCTATGTAATTCTGTTCTCAATGCAACAAGGAACCAGACTTAACAATCATTCCTTTTTCCTTTTTTTTTTGAAAATAATTTTTTTCATTTAGTTCATGCATCGTAATCATCGTTATTTTGCAATGACGAGATGCGTATAGTAGATCGTGTCAATTGATGTACTCGTTGAAAAGATGACATTAAAAATAAAAATAATTTTTGGTCTTTATAGCGCTAATGTTAGTAGCAGATAAATAAAAGCAGCATGTATATACACTTCATTTTACTTAAAAGCTGCACTAATCTTTATTCAAATGCTTCCAACGCAATAATATACAATAACTAATATTCGTAGCAATTGAATATTCGTGATATCGCATTCTTTCCTTCCTCTTACGATACCAAAAGAACTTAACTGTTGATATCTCATCAATCTATTGTATTTATCATTGTAATTGATTGACTGACGACTGTGAAAATCAATTAAAAAGAAACACTTTCATTAAGATCGTCAAATGGCAGGCAGTGCAAATTTTTTAATTGGTCGTTACGAATCAAACCGTGATCAATAAAATGAATTCAACTTGATAAAATATTTTTATATGTACATATAAAAACGGTGCGTATTTATAAAACTCTACTATCTCAACTGTGAGTTTCTTTTATAAATGTCATTTTTATGAATTTTCTCATATATAAATGCGTTCATCTGTAAATACACCACTATAGCCTTATATTTTATGTTGAATAAATATTTTTCTGTAATTCGGATTTCTTTTAATTCCTACCCCCAATATCCTCTTCGAAAGTAAATGCACGATCAGACTTCTATTCTCAATCCATAGGAAGAAAGTTGACTTCATTTTCTTTGAGTAGGACGTATATCTAATTCTTCTCTTTGTACAAAACAGTATATTAACGTTGAACCATATTCCTTCTATAAAATCAAGGTACACCTTTTGTAAATAGGTCTATCAAGGAATTTTAAGTAGTACATAATTATCATGCTTTGCTAAATACTCCAACTTTCGCACCTTGTATTACTTTATCGGTGCTCCAGTTGTAAGAAATGCGGATCAACGTATAAGGAATCAAAAAGAAAATCCACAGCAATAGCAATTTATTTCTTGACCCTTTTCTCTGACAATATCTGAGAAAAGTGTCTGTATTTTATAGTGATGGACACCACAACAGCAGGCAGCAGCTTCGATCGAACGATGCCCATTTCTACCCGTTCCTTGGATATCTCGAAGGTATCATTGCTGCCTTCCCAAGCAAGTCTATCCAACAACAAAAGCTATCCACTCAGTACATCCTGCAGCAACGTAGTCATGCTAGCCGAAAGTTCGCGGAATCCAAGGAGCAGTTCATCGATGTTAGTCCCGATAACGAGTCAAAGTCCGATAACAATATTACCTTTATCAAACAAGCTGAAGACAGCACAAAAATCTACAAAGCCAGTACCAAAGATCACGGTGAACAGCTGTAACTTACAACGTGCCCAAAGGGCAAAGCCACAGTCGCCTACGACGAAGAAGAAATTCGCAAACGACCTGGACGACGATCTCGGCAACATATTGGATATCCCAATAATATTTGCCAAGGACGGTGATAATTTAGGCGCAATGGAAAAAGTAACGTCTCTCACTCAGATGCCTACTGTTATAGAATCTTATGACAAGAGTCAAAATGTTCCTAAACTGGGAAGCACTACAAAAGTTGTTCTGATAACTAACAAACATGATAAGATACAACAGTCGGGAGGAAAAATTTTTAATCCACCGATACAAACAATTGTACGGCCAACCGTTCCCACGCAAACAATAACGCGCGCTGTGTTCCAGGCGCGACCACAAAATCCAATTGTTTCTGCGATCAGTCGGGCTGCTATTACTATGCAGAATGTTCCACGTACCGCACAACCTACTATTAAGTATACTAAGATTATTTTAGCAAAAAGAAACACTATACCGTGTATAGGACAGAGTGATAAGGGGGAGCAAGTGATTTTAACAAAAAATACTCAAAAGTTGCCAGCCTCTAAGGTGTTCAGTTATGAGAAAAATGAGCAGAAGTATGTTCATATGTCTCCTAGGATACAGATGAAGTATCAAGAGAACCTTCTAGATGATACTCTTGAGATTGAAGATGCTATAAAGACTAATATCATAGAACGTAAGATGATGTCTATACCGGAGATTGATTTGACTTCACCGACTAAAAGCGATCGTGGAATTGAATCGGGGAAGACGGTTGAATCTAATGTTAATTTAATTGAAGAGGATCCTAATCATATTGAGGTTAATAAATCATCTGATGCAATATCAATGCAAGAATAAATAATAGGTCCGTTTGTGCAACTTAGTTTATATTTGCACAAGTGGTGTTCTGTATATATGCTGTATAGCAATTAATGAATTTCGAGAAATGATAGACTATTAATGGATGAGTGTTACAGTTCAAATAGAAAAGCGTAGTGAGTGAAGACGAAAGTTTCTTTTTTTAAATGAAAATACCGTAATAATAAACTATACGTAAAAGGCTGTAGAATGCCTGAGAATGAAGACATGTGATAAATCGTCTAAATGTTATTGTTCTGTATTATATTGTATTTTTCTTATATCCGATATCGTTGCCTTGTACAAAGTATTTCTTCCTGTGGTTATCACTGCACGATAAAATGGGGATTTAAGATTATTTTCTGCAAATGAGAGTATAATGTATCTCATTGCACATGGCTCTAAAGAGAAGCTCCTTTTACATTTACTCGCGAGATCCGTATTGACAAAACTGATTAATGCACGCGTCACACATGAATTATGTGATATATGATAACCATAAGGACAATGTACCAGAAAACAACATGGTAATAGTAAAAACGACATAATATAAGAATGCAATGTTCTTCAAGAGCATTACATAAAAAAAACAAAATTAGGTACTGTACGAGGCTGTAATCCGATTCAAAGAGAATCGCTATTACAATATTAATTATTATCAAATATAATCTGATAGTTGTGTATGAAAAGAATAAAACTACATAAAATTAATGCAAAATGTGTGATTAATTTCTTCTTGCAAGTTTTATATTCTATTATAATCTAAGGTGGCTCGGATGGCAAAACGATGGACACCCGATTAGCTGGATAGATGAGAGTTCAATGTTTTCCGATTACGCAGTATGTCCGGCCAAGGACCTCAGTTTGTATCCGCTGTGATAAAGCCGCTCGCTTCATTTCCTTTAGCATCTTCGTCAAATTTCTCACAAGCTTCTTGTTGTCAGTCTTTTAGTTTACAATGGCTGCACTGAGTGGTTTTGTTGAATTCTTTCAAAAAGGAAAGGTGAGTTGCATGTGTGCAGATAACAGTTCAGATTTGCGAAAATTTTACAGTATATAACCAACTTATTCTCTATGTCATTTATTACATGAGTTAAGTAGTGAAACATAAAAGTAATTAGTGTTGTTGCATTATTTAAGGAATTAATACTGTATCAGAATATAAATGTTATATGTTTATATTCCTTTGTGTGTTTTAGACATTCAGACCAAAAAAGAAGTTTGCTTATGGAACGCTGCGATATTCACTGCATAAGCAAGCACAAGCTTCTCTAAATTCTGGAATTAATTTGCGATCTGTTGTTAAATTACCTCCTGGTGAAGATTTGAATGATTGGATTGCAGTGCATGGTAAGAGAAATTTATGCTTTTCATTAATTCATTTCATTTGTAATTAATCCTGATGTGGCATGCAGGGATGTCAATTTAATATTAATATTGTTTTCATTTCAGTGGTAGATTTCTTTAACAGAATAAATCTTATATATGGTACAATATCTGAGTATTGTGACTCAGCATCGTGTCCTGCAATGAGTGGTGGATCAAGATTTGAGTATTTATGGGCAGATGGAGATAAGTACAAGAAACCAACAGCACTGCCAGCACCGCAATATGTTAGTCTTTTGATGGATTGGATTGAAGCTCAGATTAATAATGAAACTATATTTCCCGTATCAACGGGTGAGTCATCTTTTTTTTCCTTTGCACTGTGAAACGATACAGGATGTATATTCTTTACAGTAACTACTATTTAAATTTTTTCATTGCAGATGTACCTTTCCCAAAAACCTTCATTCCTCTCTGCAGAAAAATTTTAACTCGACTATTCAGAGTATTTGTACATGTATACATACATCATTTTCATCGTATTGTGACTATCGGAGCAGTGAGTGCTACTTTATATTTTTATATGAGTATTAATGCTAAAATAATAAACTTTCATGTTGGATATTTTCAGGAGGCACATGTTAATACGTGTTATAAACACTTTTACTATTTTGTCACTGAATTCGATCTGGTAAATTCCAAAGAATTGGAGCCTCTGGCTGAAATGACTTCAAAGGTTTGTAAGGATACATCATCACCGACACAAGTCACAGCACCTACAAATAGCCATTCAAGGTAGTTGTATAAAAGTATGATATTTACAGTACAAGACAATATAGGACAATAGCTACAAACCCTAAGCTAAGAAATCGGAGCGCTTCACACTTAAAGCTAAAGGGTTTGCCTGAAATCTCAATTATATTTATAATAAGCAATCTCGTTTATCTTTCTATTTTTTAAAACAATGAAATGAATATTTGCCAATCATAAAGTGTTAATTTTTGAATACAAATTGTTATGTTTAATTTCATTAATTAAAACTATCAATTATTGAACTACAATAACGGCCAATAGAAAAGTCAAAGTAGAATTTAGTTTCTTTTTCTAATTAAATAAACTATTTGTAATATACAGTAATTGGTAATTTTATATAATATGAGCAATAACGACGAGAATTTGCATACACATATAAATGTTCTGCTATGTAAGCCATGAAAGCAAAATTATGTCAGCACGCGAAATCGTAGGTATTCTGTCAAAAGAAAATAAGAAGTAGCTTATAAGCTTTTTAAATGAACTTGGTTTTTGTATTCGAATATTAAAATTGCGTAATTATTACTGCATAATGAGAAAGCATAATACTATAACATGAGACTAAACTCTCAGTATAAATTATCTATATTATCAGTTCGCAATTTTTTTTAATTATTACGCATTAGTTATGGTATCAACGATGGTACTGCAAAATGATCTAGAAAGTTTCAAACATAAGCACTATTTTTCAAAGAATGAGGAAACCAATTTGTACTGAGTATATACACCCAATAGCATCTTGTATTTGCATTTAATATTATTGTGTAACATTGCGCCATACCATTTACTTATATAAGACCTACAAAATGGATTATTTTCACTACTAGTTACCATACTAGGTTTAATTGTGATTGATATTAATGTTGTCATAATAATTTGTAATTACTTAATTTCTCTAGTCAGTATTAAATCAAAACTTGTGTTTACGTTGAGAATTGGCCTTTTATATTTTGTTTATACCCTGCTGTTCAAATATCTTCTTTGAATCCTTGGTCCTTTAATAATGACAAGACCAAATTCTATTACTCATACTTCAACTCCATGTCAACTACGTGTCGCGTTTTGCCAGACGTAATCATTTTCGTGGTTCAAATTCGAGTAAACGAATTACAAAATCAAATATATACAAAGGTAAGTATGTGTTTTGTTATTTAAGAGAATACATTTGATTTACGACGTAATGTCTATAATAATTACTCGCAATTCGTTCATTTAAAACAAAGTAATCCGGAATGGTTATGTCGTATGGTAATATACATTCCTATATTTCTTCATTATTAAAATAAAATTTCAATTAACGTACATAATATGCTTAGGGGAAATTATGTAGACAGCTTCCAATTCCATAATAATGAAGCTATAAGCATGTATAATCAAAAAATCTCTGTGATCAAAACAGGACATTTGGAATTGGAACATCAGCGCCACTGCAGTGCAGTGTCAAATCATTGACACTGAAACGAGTGTTCAGTACAGAGTACAGTAATTATCTGTTTATAAAGATAGACGTGTATTCAGATAGTGTATAAGAAGTTGTATCAGTATATCACACGAGTGAAACTGAAGAATAGATGAACCTTAGTTATTAAATATCAGCATTTTTTTTCGAAAAGTATTCATACAGATTCCATAAGAAGACGCACAAAGACTATATTGCAAATTCAATATTTACTGTTTCAGATGGAAATTTGTATCGACTGCTTGGAATCGGCCAGGAACGCCATAAATGGAGGAGCAATGAGACTCGAAGTATGCTCGGCTTTATCGGAAGGTGGATTAACACCTAGTCCCGGATTAGTCAAATTCCTCAAGAATTATTCTACCGTTCCAATATATGCCATGATTCGAATTAGGTCTGGCAATTTTGTTTACTCACATGACGAAATGGAGTCCATGCTTTACGATTTGAAAATACTGAAAGAACTTGGAGTGGATGGCTTCGTTTTCGGTGCTTTAACCGAAGAAGGAGATATCAACATCGAGTTTTGTCTAGATATAATTAAAGCGGCCCATCCGCGTCCCGTTACATTTCACAGAGCTTTTGATGAGGTCTCTGATCCGCTTAAATCTTTAGAAATTCTCATTGACCTTTGTTTTGAAAGAATTCTAACGTCCGGTCAAGAAAATTCTGCAGAGAAAGGAATAAGGTTAATCGAACAGCTAGTTAGACAAGCTCGTAAGAGAATTATCATAATGCCTGGTGCTGGTGTAACGGTGAATAACTTATCACTGATAAAGAGACAATCTGGAGCAAAAGAGTTTCATGCATCTGCGAGGAAAAGAAAAATTGCAAGTGGCACAAAGATCAAAATGGGAAACGAAATAGATTCTCGAAGTGTCATGGTTACCGACGAAGAGTCAGTCAGAGACCTTGTGAAAATTATCAAAGAATCTTAAAAATAGATTCACTTACATTATCCATCATAATATGTCACAATTATCCAAGTAATAAATGCTTGCCAATGACGTGTATTAATTTTATTTCAATATAGTCATCCAATTACAGCACGTAATATCCATACACGCCTTGTTCAATCATACAACCATTAAAATTAACTAATGAAATTGAGAGTATGCAGTGCTAAAACGAAATATAAACATCCACCTTTAATCAAACTAGACCTTTGACCTAACAATCATGTAAGTCATGTCAAACTAGCAAAATCCAGCTTGATCAATCATCAAAGCAGTTCTAAAGTCCGAAAGACACGCGCGCAATGGTCGCAGTTTACATAACTAATATCTTTGAAAGTGAATGTAAACTAATTAAATGAGTCTATATGGTAATTAAGACGAGACGTTCTATTTTCGTTACAGCGAGATCGTAGTTAGCTAGCATGCGAGTCAAGCATGTTATTCATGTTAAAGTAGCAAATCACAGGATACTACAATGTCAAAGTGTAATCCAATGAAAAGTATATACGACTGTTCTGGTATCCTAAACAAAATAATGGAATCCACATCAAACTGTCAGACCGTGTAACACATAGAAACGGATAATATAACGTAATAAGCCAAAATTATTGTATTCCCCTTTGAGACTGCTGCATAAACGAAAGCGCGATAAAGAATTCCAATTGAATTAATTGTCTCCTCAAAAATTTACAAAGAATCAATCAATATAATCCAGACAGGCTGTGTCAAAGAATTTAGGGCTACTTTTAAACGATCTGAATCGTAACTTTATAATAATAAACATAAATATAAATGGAAACCTTGAAGTCAACGTCACTTCCCGGAGTACTTTATTCAGTGTAGACTTTCGCGATCCATTTTGTTTGCGGCTTTGCCTTTCACGTTCAATTGCTGTAATCCTCGTCGGAAGTTGCTCCTGCAGTTTCATAAGGCTTCTGGATTGTTATTTCTCGGTTAATCTTTCTATACGATCGTGATATAATCATAAAAGGAATTCAGGAACACAAAGACTTTAAAACGTAAATTAACGATGTTACGTTAATTTAATATTACCATTACAATTACGTTATTCGTTAATGGTATCGTATTTCATGTTTGCTATTTTTTTTAGTTACGGAAAATAAAAATTGTGACGTTATACGTCGACCGTTTTAAATAAATCACAAAAAGGCGTCGGCACACGCCATGAAGAAGACATAGTGGGGACTTATCGCGAAGCTGGAGCGCACCAGTTAAGTATGTAGATAAATAAATAAAAAGAATAACTATATGAATGTAAGTAAGCTGTGTATTACTGGCAAAAGAAATACTCGACGATAATTTCTGGCCAATGAAACGACACAAAAATCGGTATGAACCGGTTTAACTCCAGACAGTGACACTCTTTTGTCTTATCAAAAGGAAATATTATGTGTATTAAAATAGCGATAATATAGCTGCGATTATGTGAAGTTTCTACAAGCATATCAACGGACAAAGAGAACAAACGAGTAAAAACCTAAACAATTTGAATCTTGTGGGAGATTACCAAGAAGTTTGGTAATTCCTAGAAAAACAGTCTTAAAATATTCCAGAAACGATGAAGTAGATCTTTTATCATGACGCGTGCAATCTATGTCATGAATTCCATTTTTAGAACATTTCAATTTTATCGTTTTGTCAATCTTTGCTATAAATGGCATACTGAAATTAGCTACTATTTAACGTACCAGCATCATGTCGTTTAAAAAGACTAAATCATATCGCAAAGCGGAATTGAAACGTTACTGCAAAAAGGAATTGAAGTATCTGCAAATACTGTAAAAGGAATAAAAACATTAAAAAAACTAAAATACGGTGAACATATGAAACTAGTTAAATGAAAAAAACCTCTTATCAGCATGTATGAATATTTCAGCGTCTCGACGTGCAAGACTATAATTTTTACATAAAATATGAATATTTCTAGTTACTTTAAAATAATCAGTACTCATATGCACGACGTACTTCCATATCCGTCGATTTGGAGATTCTCGTATATAGAAGTAGACTGCAGCAATACCGTTAACTGTTGGCCTCATTGCACAATGCTTCAATAAAAGGCCATATAGCTTCTACTTACGTATACGCTTCAATATAGCATATGTGAGCGTATTTGTAAATACAGATAGTTATATACATACTGCCTTCTTTCTCCATTGGTTGCGTAATTAAACAAATCCCAAAGTCACGCTTAAAATTTTATTACGAAACGTCTGATCGCTAGAAGAATATAAAATATTCGAATTGTTTATAAGAATAAAAAACGTATTTTTAATTATACATACATACAAGCCCTAATATAAATTGCAAAGAAAAATTAAATCCAATACGACGTAATACATACAGAATAGAATACACGAGTAATAGAGTACACATTCCGAATATTACAACCAATGACCTCGGCCATTTTGCAATACCTTGCGAAGATCAACAGTTTTATTTCTCATAATGTGACAATACATGGTCGCCATGCGATTACGCGAATGGGAAGAGATTTATTTGTTTCTCTACGTCAATCACAGTAGGGAATAATAAAAACCGTTGAGCTTTTTAAGTACTGAATTAAAAATTTTGTTTCTTCACTACCGTTTACGTACACGAATCACAGCTTCATACGTTGTTAATTGTACGTCTGCATCGATAATGTATTTTTCCTCAATCATTCCTGGCAGACCGGTTGTGTTTCTCGACAAATTCCTAGCATCAGTGCTTGCTAACGGTATATTATAGTCATTCAGAAAGAGTCACTTGGTGCTCACACTGGCTTCACGTGTAAATAGACTCACCCGCAACTTTCAACGGAACTTTGTGAAATTCTTAGGAAACGTTACACGCGAGAAGATACAACAGTGTCACCTGGTAGAAGAAGGATGCACTTTTGCGGGATGAGAGATTATTGAGGACACCATGTGTACAGTATCGTTCATCAAAAAGCAGCGAATAGAAAATTTAATAACTCAACTGTTCACAATGAACGAGCACAAAATGCTAACAGTGGTATCGTTGAATATTCGTTAACAGTAAGGGAGAAAAATTCCATGCGTCTGTTTACTTGAAAAAATATCTAATCGTCAAATGTGAAATTTTTATTAAAAAAAGAACGCTTAAAGCTTATTTTGGCAACGCGTATCGTTTGTTTATGATTGACCAATCAGAGGAACGATCATTTATCCTCACGTTAATTCACTTGGACGTCAGTGGCATTTTCCGTATCCGTGTTACGCGCAGTTCAAATAGCGCCATTGTTGATTGAAGTTGCGAAGTGATAACAAATATGAGATAAGCTTTTCTGTTATATAGAAATGACGATCCACAACAAGCTTCAGTCGAAGTTTTGTCGGTACTCGCGAGAGTATTCGAGTAGCTTGAAATATTAAAAAATATTGTACATCTGTTTTAGGAGAAATTTTCCAAGTTTCAGAATACAGATTTACACTGTCACAATGGTCATAGGAACTTTAAACACGATTCCAAAATTCGTGGAACTGAACGAACTTGCTTCGGAAAGCGTAAGAATCGGATTTTTATGTTTAATCCAAAAAAAAGGGAAAAATCATAGAAATTTGATCAGCGATCTCTATTGCGTGAATAGTAACCTCCAGATATTTAGTCAAAGTGACGCATGCATATATTCATCGAATTTGCTTATTATCAAAAATGTGTTTTATTCATAGACGACGTTAGAAATTGTCAAGCGAAAGCCCAATGCATATGTAACGCGTTTACATGGCGAATGAACAAAGGCTTTTCTTCGACGTTTTAAACTTTCAAATAAACAAGTTAAAACGTGTCGACTCTAATAGAAACGGTCCGTTCACTGTTATCAGTAAGAGTAAAAGATTTGTTACAGAATTTTACACCGTACAGCAAATGCAGACGTACCTCAAACGGTATATACGTCTGTACAGACTTTTTCCACTAATTATACGGCATCCACGTGTACCAACCAACTGTATGATTTCACTAAAGAGAAAATATAGTGTATGCGTTTGTACTTGCGTGTCCCTCGTTATTACATCCCGCCTCTATTTTCACGCACAGTGAAACGTCTATAGTTTTGATCTCAATGAACGTAATGTTAACGACCTTAAGTTTGATCATATATATCGTTGGATAAAAAGTAGAATATATCAGAAATTATATTAAAATGTATATTACAATTGAGTGTATAATAAAATATTTGTTATATTTCAGAATGGCGGAAGAATCCTCTTTGCCACGGACGACTGGTTTGCCAATGCCGAAAATCTACTCAAGGTAAGTCAAACATGCCGAATAAGACGGAAAAGTCCATTAATGCCCTGTACTAATTTTCTGTTAGAATTTACAGAGTACTGTGCTATTTTGTGTTTGGAAAAAAAATGAAAAAGGACAAAAACTTTATCACTGACATCGCGTGAGCGGCAGGCGAGTCGCTTACCGAATTTAATGATAGTGAAAGAAATCCAAAGGTTATCGAGTTATCGGGGCATATACCTTTATCTGTTATAAATATATCGAGATTCGTTTATAAAATCTTCCTAGTGATACTGTCCAAAAGTTGTCTTTAAGACGTGTTAATGAGACAGAAGTTGGCTTTCAGGCATCTTAAAGCTGACTTTAGGATTTATGTGTTGTCTGGATCGATGAGTTGAATGTGCGCTGCACGCATTGCTTATGTAAAATCTATAATTTCTTATCGGCAAGTCGAATGTCTAGACAATGATTATGTTGAATGTTCTTTGTATTTATTTTCAGGATCATGAACCCGTTTGGAAGGAAGGGGTATTCACGGAATATGGCAAGTGGATGGATGGTTGGGAAACCAGAAGGAAACGTTGCACTGGTCATGATTGGACTGTCATAGCTTTGGGTGGTCCATCTGTTATTAAAGGTGTCTGCATAGACACGGCACTCTTCACTGGAAACTACGCACCAAGATTTTCTATACAGGCTGCACGACTTTCGGAAAAAGGTAAGGGTAAACGTATTTAAAGACTCTATCGAGTCTCTTGATTTTGAAAAATTCTATCCTTGTGCTGATTCACGTGCTAATTTTATTTACAGATAACAAGAAATTCCCGGCTCGCAGTGGTGGAATAGGCATCGCAGCCAATAAGGAGGATCTTGAAAAAATTTCTGCTCTTAAGACAGAGGTAAATAAATACCTAGGTCTTACCTAATATTTTATATGTACAGCATAATTTGGTTGTTCAATAATTTCTGGGTTTTTTCTCTTAGAATTGGACAACGATCATCGATATGAAAGTACTCGGTGCCGGATACGAAGAAACGAGACGGAATTATTTTACAGTTTCCTCCAATGAGATTTGGACTCATTTACGTCTGAATATTTATCCAGATGGTGGAATCGCAAGACTTCACGTTTATGGTTTCGCTTCACCTGATTGGAACAGTATCAATCACAACGAAGAGATTGATCTTATTGCCAGTGAGAATGGCAGTGTTTGCGAAGGATACAGCGATGCTCATTATGGTCATCCCAGGAACTTGATTAAACCAGGTAGAGGAATCAATATGGGAGATGGTTGGGAAACTGCAAGACGGCTTGACAGACCACCGGTTCTGGAAGTTGACAATGCTGGAATCTTGCGGGTACGATATATCTTGCTTATTGATATTTTCAATACTGTTTCGCAAATTTTGATCATTAATGTTGTAATTTGTGACAGGTGCCCGGCAGTGAATGGGCAATATTCAGACTGGGACACGTAGGCGAAATTCATCGGATCGAAGTAGACACCAATCACTTCAAGGGTAATTTTCCAGACAGCGTGAAAATCGAAGGTATTATGGCGTCACCAGGACAGGACGTTGGAACTGCCATCTGGAAAGTTGTTATGTGTCCCAAGAAGGTGAGCTATATTTTCTGAGTAGAATTACATATGCAGGGAATATAACATTTTTTAAAGTCAGATATTATATTTTAACGTGAGATTATAAAGACAAAAAATCTTTATTTTATATTGATTTGTAATTTATAATAATACATGTTGGTATGTGATGTTTTACAGTTATCAGCGCACAGGTTACATGAATATGGCTACGATGACATGATCTGGCATGGTCCCATAAGTCATGTAAAAGTAACCATGGCTCCGGATGGTGGTATTTCCAGAGTAAGAGTTTGGGGTTACATAAGGCAGCAGCAAATGATTACTAATGAATGATAACCTATTTTTCTATAAGGCGACAGCTTTTTCATGAAAACAAATTCAGAGTTTATCATTAAGTTACATTTTACCATTTTATCATAAAATTAGACTTCACAGGATTATCGTCAAAGTCATAATAATGTTTCATAAGAAAGATTCTAGATGGAAAGCAGAAATTTGATTTTGCGATACGTCTGTAAAAACGACTGATATCATTAATTAAGAATTCGAGAACGTGATACGAACTGTACATCACGAAATGTAAGCTTGTACATAGATATAAATTGATCATGAGCAGTATGTAATTTTGTATAGAGTGTCTCTATATTTATACTAATATTGTTATATTACTATATTTATACTACTAATATCGTACAATTGTAGGATTAAATAATAAATTAAAAATTCAATAATAAAATACAAAACTTGACATAAACGTGGACAATTTTTATTGTTTTTACATCCGAATCAACAATTACAATTCATCCTCAATTAGTTAAGTATCAGGAGATTTCAATGCATGTATAATATTATTGGTGCAAGATTCCACCCATTCTTTTGATATGATCGAGCACATTGGATGCTGTGAAAAATAATATTATATAAGAAAATGCTTCATGTACGACTAAACATAAGTATTTTTAACCAAATAATCACAATATACAATTCCCTTGAATATATTCTTATATATTAAAATTTTGCAGTAAAACTGAATATCGCGTGTCTTTATTCTCAGCACAACATTCTTATCTCACTTGTTTGAAACAAGGAAGAGTAGATCATCCCAAAGTAAAAATAAGTATCGAATCATCCAGGTAGGAAACTGCTAATCGAGAGTGTTGTACGAGGTGGGGATAAAGACTATCCCAAGTAAAAGGAGAGGTTCTCTCATGGAAGATCGTGGTAGAATTGCAGACTGCACTTTCATTCGTTACAGAGAGTCGCGCAGACGCGTATACTATATACGTACGCGTTCACCAGGTCGAGAAAAATACGTGAAAACAAAAGACGCGCATTTCTTACAATAGTCCGTGCGGGAGCGCGCCACCGATCCTTTCGTCGTTAAAGAAAGCCAAAGCGAAGGCGTCGCGACGCTGGCCGACGTCAATCGCATCGTACAGGAAGATCACAAATGGATATTGAGGTGCCGTGAAGACCTCCTAGTGTTTCAGGGCAATCAAAGAAAGGGGAGCTTCTTCAAGATCATTGGAGATCCTCCATTGGTTCTTGAATTCCTTCCAAGCCGGTTTACGCGCAGCATCACGTGGAATTGATCCTAAGAAATTGTCTACAGGCATCTTCGTTCCGTGATCTCTAAGAAACCATTGAGAGTATATATATATATTGTATTCTTGTTGTCGGTGTCCTCGACTTGTGCTTGTGTTGTTGCTCAACCTGAAGTCCTCAGTGCGGGAAATACTTCTAGACGGTTCGGGCGTCTGTAAACACGAGGCACAATACGCGCTCTGTAAACAATATTACCATTTGACATCCGGTCAAAGGTTTGCTGTGACGTTTGGAATACGCATCTTTACGGTATTAGAGTGAATTGATTCAATTGGCTGGGATCCCTTTTTCCTGGTTCAGCATTATTCTTACGGATTCTTGTTGTCCGTAAACTTGAGTAGAGTACTGGATGCTGCTGACTGGTCTTGAATTCTGACGCTCTATTTTAATGGTGTCTAGTCTTCATCGCTGGTGGGATGTATTTGGAATTTTTCATTTGCGGGGAATGGAGCTAACGTTTTGAAAGTCTTTGCGAATATTTTATTGGAGTGTGCTAGTGCATTGTTTTGATTTTCAAATTGTGTAAAAAGTATGGACGTTCGAAGACGCAATTTTAGTATACCGAGTTTGACAAAGATCCTTGTGATTCATTCGAAGCGGCTAGTAGGTCTGTCTCGCTCTTATGCATGTAAACAGAAATTAGTTTATCTCTGTCGCACTCACGGAAAGTATAGGAAGCCTCAAAATATTTAATGGATCTGTCTTTGTTTTTATAGGTTTATAACGTTAGCGGCTTGTCAATGAATGTCGGACAACTTTGCTAGTTTTTGGAATGTCAAATGATGCAAAATGGTGGTTAATTGAAAGACATGCATAATAATTCAGGTATCACTTGTGATTACAGAACGTAAAATACAGTACAAGTCTAGGCACCTATAACAACAGCATACAAAACGGCCAATTAATTGATATCATTGATATTAATATTCAGAAGTATTTTCGGTACGAATTTCCTTAACGAACTAGGTCAGCCACGCGTCCGCATTTGAATTTCTAAGTAAGACAAATGATAATTAATTCTTCATTGAAGTTCAACAAACTTATCCAATGACGTAGGAATAACGAGAGATACAGGAAACTTTCTAATAGTTCCTCTTAGAACTGATCCAACTGGATGACGTTACGGCATGTAGCATTGCTTTTCTTTAATGCATCGATTATCGCATAAGTCGGTCTTGATTCTTGGAATATTAATCGAAATATCCTTTTGCAATGCAACAATGCAACACCAGAACATATATAAAAAATATTCGTCAAAAATATATACCCAGCAAACTAGCCATTTTACACGACAACAATATTTTATTATGTAATATCAGGATATCCATAATACATATATATAATTATGAGCTCGACGAACACTTGAGAAAAATCATACACCTTAAATATAATCACTAATTACCGTATATCATAATGACGTTTACATTAAATTTATGCCTTCAGGAAGCTGATGTAACTTTCAGTAATCGTATTAAGGTCTCATGTGTAACAGTCTCTTGGAAAGTTATAGAAATTGCGTAGGTCACGATTCCACGTAATACGGTTAGCTGTAGAAATAATTAATTGAAAAAGTATTCGCCATTAGGTTTCACGAAAAGGCAAAGGATAATCCTCGATGCGTTCTCTAAAGCTAGTTTCACTTTCAGTGATTTCTGCACGGTGCAGGATCCGCTTTCCGGGAATGGTATGCTTCTAATTGCTCGGAAAAATATGTGCACATTGAAATCACGTGAGATTAATTTGTGAGAGTTTCACGCGGAATTCACTCGTTGGGAACGCGTACGGTGTATTCAACTTTGAGAAGCCCCAATATAATCAAAAATGACTGGAAAGGACGAGACTCAAAGCGAGAAGATAAGGAAGATGTTCAGCTGGAGTAATGGACTGACGAAGTAAGTCATTTTATAAAATAATATAATTAAATATCAATTAATCCAAAAACAGCATATCCTCTCGTGGCCGTATGTCAAGATGATTCTTTATCAATTCCTTAATGCTGAATTTAATTATCAAAAGTGCAACGTGGCATTTCATGCATTCAATGCATATTGCACTTAAATTATATTTAAACTCTCTGGAATCCTGTTTAATGGCACGCTCTTGAGAAATACGCACTGAAAGCAGATAGATGATGAAAGCGAGATGAAACGATCAAAGTTATTATGCAAAGGGGACATTGAGTACAGTCTAGGGTTAACCTGGAGAACGTGTAATTTTCCATCATTTAGGAATCTACGTTAATGTTCCTGAAACAACTTATGAGGTCATCATTTGCCATGATGTTTCTGTCTTTGATATAAAGGTAAAAGTAGTCGAAAGGAAAATTAAACAAATTGACAATTAGCAGTGATTAAAAACACGGCGAATGATTCATGGATATTATATAGTGGAATTATATCTGTAACGTATAATAATTCTGGAATTGTCTGACAACGTGTTATTCCAAGTTTTGTAACCTGTTACAAGGACGACTAGCAGAGCCCACCTCAAGAACGTGAGCAGAGCATTGAATACAAGAATTCACAGTGAATACAGATCGGCGGTTTATGGTAACCGATGTTCCGGGATCTGACAAGTATCTCGCTGCGAAACGCGAGAATATTCCAAAAACCGTCCATACTGTATACAAGGAAAGATCGTTCAGTCGGTAGCATCATTAGTAAACATGCAAAGTATAGTATATATAAATCGTAAAATTTTCCATTGATAAGATCGAATACCATACCAGTACGAGATCTTAAAAAAACAGTAACAATAACAAGTATTCCAAGAATACCACCCAAGTTCGAAATTCCTAAATTCCAAACCACACAATTCTATAAACTTATAACAACTTGACCCTCGACATCAAAGCTCTTGATGCTTATTTTTTTTAAATTAAAAAGAAAAAACTAAGAAATCCCTTTTTCGTTTCACCAATCAAATTCGCAAGATCGACTTATTATGGCGGCTGACTGGTGAACCCGGTTGACACCGCGCGTGAAAGTGGTCAGCAACAGTCGACAGCCAAGAGGCAACATCCACCGGTAAACAGCTTGCATTGCTGGGTTCCTGGCGTGCAGTGAAAGGCACAAATGCAGACAAAACCTGTACGCGTTGACTGGATTGTAAACCAACCAAAAAGATTCCGAACGCAGCTGGTTGGTTGTACGGTTGTACGGTAGGAATTGGTTGGCGACAGTCGAACCAATTGCGATATAATATGTGTGTATACATATATCTATATATGAATACGTATTCGTTCAACCTGCGTATGAATACCTATAGGGACTTTGCGTACTAATCCAACTACACCTTAGTGAGCGTGTGTGCAAGTGTACATATAGAGCAAAAGGCATCCAAGAACTTACAAATTGTAATACTGATGGCGCAGATAGAATGCATGTACACTTGCCACACGTTCGCTAAATCGTAGTTGTATTAGTACGCAAGGTCCCTATACCAGCTTATGGCTTGGGTTACTTTCCATCTTAACTGTTTGTAATTTATCGAGTCCGTTCGAAGTTCGAGGTACGAGGTCGCTACTCCTACTCGTTTCACGATATGGAATATATGCACGTTTTTATGCTGGGTCATTGTGAATCCCAGTACAGAAAATAAAGAGGAAACTGTGTATGCTTCTTCGACAGGAACATAACCGGCGCTCATCTTGAATAAACGCTAAGGAATTTCTTGGACTGCGTATGGTAGAAAGGAATAGTTGATGGCGCCAGCGACCGAGCATCAAACTGGTTCTTGCCGATTTCCTACCGAGGAAATCATACGTGTTTGTTGTAGTGCTGAACGGATAGTCTGAAAGGTGGCAGCACGATTCTAAATAAAATACGTGTCTGTTGGGTATATTCGCTAAATTTAACGAAGCTTCTCCCGCACCAGGAGCCATTATGGTTTTGTTATTTTTTTTCTTTCACTTTCATACTTAATGACGATTCTACTTGTATCTAAGAGTCCAGCGTTGATGAATTAACTATGTATCCATGACTATTTTATGACTCGAGAAAGAGACACGTAAAATATTCTTCGCGACGTAGACATATATTCAGATTGTCAACGCGTCATAGATTCTTCGATATAAAAAAAGTGCGATCTTGCGATTAAAAAATAAATTAATATTGTAATAAATCATCAAGGCTATATACACTATTATTTTCATAACTTTCCACGGTGTCTACTAGTGACCCGGAAATAAACGTCTTAACGTCCTTTCCACTTTTCACCGTCCTATCGATTCAAAATGTCGCCATGTCAAACTTACCGTTCGTAAATAATGAAAAGGGATCCTTTTCCGCCTGATATATTATCCTAGTCGAATATTGATATTGAATATCGATAATGGCTATCGAGCGTTCTTCCTGGGATTTACGTAACGCATCAGATCGACTACTTTCACAATCTATATGGGATCTTCGTATTTTGCGATATCATTCGCAAATACTTAATATCATAATAATATTTCGAAATTGGATTTTCATGACTTCTCTGTCATACTAGATAATCGTCATCCACATTATCATAACTGTACTCTCATGATAATTATACCAGATCCATATATACCACATGGATAAATATCTTTTACGATAACTTTCTTAATCGAATCGACAGATAAAAGAGAATTCGTGACTTTTGCTTTTTATACGAAGATCGCAAGCAATGGCGGAGGGCACGCAAATAACGTCGATATCGTCGATAACCCAAATTACTGTACCCACTTTCCATCCACCTTACAGAGACAGAAAAGAATTAACGATGGACGTTTGCGACGATGCAAAATTTGCAAATCAGCAATAAGCATGTGCAAACAATAGTTTTACAGTTGATTCTTACGGCAAGCCAGCCATTAGTCATTGGACGGAGAGGAAGACGTGGATACCTAATTGAGCTCGTCTAATTGTACGCAATGAGATAGCGCAGGAAATCCTTTAACGATTTCAAAACGCTTAACCAAAGCCAATCCGCTCGATGATTATCAATGACAGTAATCACCATTCTAAGTAGCTGTTAAGAAAAGCCGTGCGAATCCTGGACTTCAGACCTTTCCAACTACCCTGCTCTCAATGTACATTAGTTGGAGGACGCATCCGATTTTGGAACGGCACGTGCCTACTATATAAATAATAGACATATTTCCTTATAGAAACGCGAACGCCATTGACCGAGGATGTCACATGCGTATTCGCGTAATTCGGTGATTCGAATGCCATTCGTGACTTCCTACTATGACAATGGACGACCTCCCTGCCAGTGCTGACACTTATACTCGTATATATTCAAGCGCAATTCTTTCGACGTTCAATAAAAGTCTAGAAGTCCCGAAGGTAACAGTCAAGCTTTTCCTACGGTAGACCCAAGGTCACCCAATGATTTGCGAATCAGTTAATAGGGCAATTTCTAGTATTTCGACGTATTCCAAAACTCATGAAATGCCATTCTTAACCTCAAGATGATTTCAAGGATCATTGCGTGCTATTTTGTATGTGCCACACAAGTAATATATTGTATACATAAATTTATGTATATTAAGGAATTATCATATTTTCTTTGTTCAATTCAAATATATTTTCCGACCTTCGTAAACCAACCTGTCAAGGCCGCTCATTCGCCTCTTCTTCGGTTTCTTCCATTGCGTAAGCTTACGGCAAGAGGTAAGCGTGAGGTAGATACTAGTCTCCCCGGTACACGATACTAGGTCACTGGGATACTTTCCCCTCTTCAAGTATCGATAATAAGCAAGCACCTCGCTTAGTTACTCGATCGATCGATCGTCTGATCGAGACTCGTGCGAAGGTCGTAGATGCGCAGTAAGGTATAGATATAGGTATAGAAATATTCGGGTATGTAAGCAAACAAGTAAGGTAGGTAGGTACACCAGCACTGTAAAATTATATAATTTTCGATCGGTAGATCCCCTAGAAATCTTTCGAACGTAGAAGAGATTGATGTTGAAACTATTATAAACTAAACGGACTGGCCTCGGGCTCGGAAACTATCGAAATCGCATTCTTTCGCGAATACCAAAACCATGTGGATGAACATTAACGCCAACGACGCTTTCCCTATCAACTCGATGGTCTTGCTGGAGTAAAGTCTTCTGTGAACTCCATCCAGTGTTTCAATGCTACTTTGGCTTTATTTAGCTTTGATATATGTATACTGACTCAGGATACAAAAGTATTTTTAGATCTCTATATAGGAACATAGGGTAAACGTAATGGTTGACTTAGGAGTATTTTTTTTTCGTCATTTATATTCCGGATACGTAAGTCATTCTTGCTAGAACGGCTTTTCATGCGAAAATATAAAGGATCAGAAGAATATTTGAATTACACGTTTTTCTGGCAGTTTGACTAAAAATATACAAAAAAAATCTGCTGGAAACGTTATATGGACTTGCGAATATTTCTTGTATGGCGGTGGTAAGTTATCCGTGCAAATATGTATGTCTACCTGTTTAGCCTTTCTACGACCCCACTATTATGACTTTGAGCTTCTCGGGAGTCTGTCTTTAAATTTTTAAGACCAAGCATTTTGCTCGGGCAGGCTGGTTATCTTTTCAGGACGAAGAAACGTCTTGAATACTAATAACATAGGCTAAAGATACGTCATTCTTAGTGCACAGTAAAAAAAAATTGCGCGGATAATACGAGCGGCTTGTAGTTACGTTGCCCTTTATGCGATATAAGAACGTTTATTTTATTCATTTTTTCATTACGATATTAGTCCCCGTACATATATGATTTTACGAGCATACATCCTGTGGAAGACTGACTGATTTTTTGTAATATTACCGCCATTGTTCCGTGACGGACAAATTTGCCTTTGTTACGACGAATCCAAAATTGGCAGTGATCCTTGAACAGAAGTTTGATGCGCTCTTTTATTATAAGGCGTAAGACATCGTTATTTAACCGAGCCGATATTACGTCACTGAGTGTGGCCATGTTGCGCAATGGCGGGGAAAGTGCGGACCGTCCTGACCACCGTTATGGTCACCACGTCCTGAGCTGAACTAAAACTGTCCGTCTATCTACTGTCTCAATCATTGGAAGCCATCTTGAGTGCACAGGTTATACGGATTGTTTGAAAATATGATATTGTGCCGTCGTGAAATATTTATTTTCGAAAGCAATATAGTCCGTAGTTATTAATAGTTTTTCCATACGAATATTTCGGATTATTTTTTACGGCATCTAAACAAAAATAAGTATTACGTTTTATTGCGTGGAATAGTCCATAGAAGGATGAGTACGACGGCCATTTAATCTATAGATGATCGTAATGACTGTCGGTATGGACACGTGTGGATACAAGAAAATTTTATTAAATGATGTTTTTCATCAGAGAATTATCTAGTGCGATCGGGAATAAGCTGTTTATGATCATGCAGGCGTTTCTTGTAGCCAATGGCTGTTTAATAACACACGTCAAATGACGCCCAGCGTATATTGTGACGTATGACGTCTCCTTCACCTTAAGCACCCGGCTGAAAAAAAAATTGCAAGAGAAGCGGAATGATGTTTAATCGTAAGAATTCTTAAGGATCGAAATCAGGAAATAAAAGTTTTTAATCGTTTTGAGAATCCAGAAATTCACCGGCAATGTAACAAGTATGTCTCATACGGTCCATTTATACAGAAAGTTTATCGTGTATGATATCATGAAATTCTGAGGAGAGATCGCAGATTTCTCCTATGTCATTTTGGAAATTTGCATGTTGACTTTAAAAGCAGGGAATACACTCGAGTCTCGTGTCATTTAAATATATTCAGATATACGTACCCTATTCGCCACTGATTATTAGCTATTCAAAGATTTCGTTTCTCGCCTCAATGCTGGTCCATTGAAATTCCAATATTTTTTTTCCCTCAGCCCCAGTGACGTCACGTTAATTCGTCATGTCGAACTTGCGAACGTAAGTCGAGGTGACCCCAGACGTCATGGCCGCTTCGTATAAATTTAAATATTTCTTTAATCTCTACAGAGAGATTACGGACGTCTCTATATACCATTTTGAAAACGAGGGCTCTCGAAAATTTTGACGTCGCGTAACGCGATAAAAAATGATTTTCAAAATTATGCTTAACATACATTAATACAGCAGATAATGATGGGTATTCGTGGAAATTTAATTTCAACGCCATATTTTATTCTTGTCGATGTAAAAACATTATAATTGAGTAGAGTAATAATTATTTTTAACTAATTTGAACTTGTACATACCACTGCACTTTATTATGGCGAACCGTAAAATCATTCCAGTTCTTTGACCATGACTTTTTATCCTTGACAGTAACATACACGTTATTACGTTTATGATGAAAAAAAATTGATGCCGATTACTTACGTGCCGTTACGCGGCACTGAGTATTACTCGGCATAATCAAAATTAGTTTCAATTTATTTGTCAAGAGGAACACGATGATGAGAAAATTCGACCGACGTTGTTTTTCAAAATCTCGTGGATGATCGTAACGCTACGATAATCTAATTTCTAGTCTGATCTAAAAAAAACTCGCCTGATTGTTCTACAAATTTAATCACTCAATAATAATAATTAACGACAGCCGGAATTTATGAAAAATATTTTTTTCCGTCGATCCGATCACGTGTCATGATTATAAAATTTTGTGTTCAACATATGACAATTCTTTTACTATATATAGTATAGTAATTCTTGATAAACAAATCGTTTGACGTACTTACGTTTATTTCAAGAGATCACAAGTCGTACACATGTCCCGAAGACGCGGTCATTGAAATCACCAATGACTAGCAGTATCTGCGCGGTTTAAACCCACGCATATCAATAGTTCTTAGTCCCTAACAATCATCAACCAACAGTCAAGGAGGAAAAATTTATAATTCATTTACGGTAGATAAATCGCCAGAAGCAATTTCACGTACTCATTTATTATGTAGACAAGTATTTCCTGCACCATGTACGGCAACGCGTGCGTAAAGATATTAGTTCTAGTGACGTAAACGCGATGAATGTCGTTACTAAGAATGACAATAAAATGATAACGTCACATTATAACCGTAAAGATACCGGAAGTTATCATCAGTTAAATTTTAAAAAATCTTCACGCGATTTTTGATATTTCTAAACTCAATTTCAGATTACTATATATATATATATATATTGATCCGAGCGCCATTTTGACTGATCGTTGCTGCGTCAGCGTGAAGAAATTACAGGCGGAATTTGATCGTGGAATTTTTAAAACAATAGGTCCTTTGTTTGTTACGCTAAGGCAGACGGGTTTAATAGTCCGCTGAGTCAAATGTCTACAGCGTTAAAGTATGTAATTCGATTAACGCACAAAAGGAAATGTTACCAGCTCAGAGCTTGAGAATTCTTAGCTGGTATCTTGCGAGTACGAAACAATTGAATTAGCCGATACGTTGGTATGTACATTGTTAGTAGCGTCGGCGGAAAGTTATTCCTTCATTTTGTAAAGTCGAATCATTAGCGTTTTACTTTTACTCGTACTTTTACTTTCACGGGCATAAACGGAAGTGCATAATCCAGGATCATACCTTGAATTTGGAAATCATCAAATTTTACCCTTTGACCCATTTCTGAGTTCGATACGTCACATAAAGACTTGTCCAGAATTCAGAAAGTTTATGGTTCAGAAAAAATCCTTTCGTATGACCTATGTATATTTGTAATACAAAGGGATGGAAAATCAACGTGATTGATAATAACGAAGGACGTTATCTAGGCGTTGCAAGAAAGTTACGTCAGTTGATATCCGAAGCAGGATTGCCAAATTCGTATACGAGTAGCATTGCAGCTTCTACGGGTGTCTTATGGGTTTGGTAACCTTGACTCGTGCTGAAATCGTCGCACGTAGTACAGTAATTGGCATTGAAACACCGACAATTTCAACAGCGTTCATCATCAACTCCTTTTCGTGTTGATCAAGACCTGCTCAACCTGCACTCTCTAGTTTCTCTTTTAACTGCAGAATAAGCGCCATGATACAAAGTGATAATTATACTTGTCTCCGAAATATCGTCAACAAACTCATTCCAGTATTCTGTATCCGTAAACAAAAGCATGACCAAAAATGATATTCCAATTAAAAATTAAAAAATTACCAATATAACACTCACTATTCGAATACATGTATAACAGGTAAATTAGTAAAAAAACAAAATGGGATTTCCATTCAATATTTTTTGACGTCACTCAAAAAAACTGTAAAACACAAACTCACGTAGTGAGTTTGGAAGCAAAACCCTGATATCTTATAGGTCGAACGTCCTAGACTTTATAGCTCTGTAAAATGAAGCGCTAAGGCCCAGACCGTATGGGACTTATGACAAGGTATAGAAGAGGAGGTGGGAGTTCATAAGGAAAAGGTGGAGGCTTAGAAATAGCTGGAGGGAGAATACACAACGAGGCTATAGCTTGACGAACCTGGTGAGTCGGTTCTCGTTGGTCAGTCTTGCGGCAGGACTCGAAAGTAGAAGAGGGCCCCTTTCGCGATCTTATTCGGCTTTACAATTCTCTCTTCGCCTGTCCGTCCGTCGGTACGTACGTCTTCTCTATCCGTTTAAAGAAAACGCATACGGAAGAGACGGGTCGTGTCTTTACGATTTATACGGTAATACGGCTCGAATGTGTGTGCTGTGACGTTATCATAACCCATGGTGCGTTCTATTTGGAATCATTCAATGACGCTCACTGGACGGGATTACACGTAGTTCGTTGATACGAGCAGAAAGAGCGACTTCAATTTTGAGGAAAATCATACGTCTGATTGCGCTTTACGAAACGTCCAAGGGGGTGCGGGGTGCAACTCTTATATCTACAACTGTACGTGTACGTATTTGCAGATCGATGTGTATTGGAACTATTTTTGAGTTTTTGTGAAACTGAAAATTGGATCGATAAGAAATTTGGGGTGAAAATGGAGTGAATATTAATATTTATGGAATATGAGAGAATTGTACAGTAAAATTAATTGGGGTATTAATCTGTATAATAGGATTCGTGTTTTGTCTATATGGTATAATTATGTTATCGACCGTCCATTAGATGTCAGAATGTAATTTGAATGATAAGTAGTTCAGTCGCGTGAGAATATAACTTGTCAGATAAAATGTCTGTCGCACTTTATTATTCATTATATTGAATGATTGAACGGTTTCCGTGAAAATCTTTCAAGTATTTATCAATATATGTTACAGCTTTTGTATACGTGTATATGCATGACTTTAGCATGGCATGGGTTTTAGAAATGTGGAAATTGGAACGTTGAAGGAACCAGTGTGGACGAGTTGAGGAACGTTGAGAAATGGACCGACAAGTTTTAGAGTAACGGAATGACTTGGTCGAACAGTAATAACTAGTGCGAATCAAATTTATATATTTTTTTGACTAATTAGACGAAAATTCCTGTGTATTACTGAAAAGAGTATACCAATTATTACAATATAAATTTAGGATCCTATTAGTACTTGTTTCGTTTATGTACGTTTCCAAATAGTACTCAGAAATCATGTATGTTATATTAACAGCTACAGGGATGTGCAAGACAGCAGGAAAACAATTTCGTAAAGAAATCGCCTCGAGATAGTTGGACACGGTGTGAAAGACCGAGAGAAATATACTTTCTAGACGGCACAAAGGAAAATGCAAGTTAGCACAAGACTGGAAAAGTATCGTCCATTAGCGCGGGTCTCGTCGCGTATTATAAGCGAGACAATCATTTTGCCGCGACCTTCGAAAATGTTATTTCAAATTCGCGAATACTTACTTTTTTACAATATGATTCAAACGAAACTTTAAGATAATCGAGTGAAAATTTGAAGTATGGTAAACATCGTTTTTCGAAAAATAAAAGTTTAACATTAATCATTCATCGCTCATTTGGATCCTTTATTGAAAGTTCTTGTATAGCGGCGTTTGAATTTGGCGCCTTGAACCGTGAAATTAAACCCTAGGCGTCTACAAGGCTACTAGGCTACAAGGTATTTTCGCAAATTAGGTAATTATTTCTGTGGCAATCCCGGAAGAGTTTGACCATAGAATAATTATAAATTTATAACAGACCCATGAACTGCTTGTCATAAATGATAAAACTAATCAAAAAGAAACACTGATTGCATACATTAAGCTGTTAATTCAAGTATGATCAGTACTTCCCATGTACTTAATGGTCGATGAAAGTCATTGATAGTTTATTAGCTCAATATTACCGCCAGCACCATTAGCCAGTCCTTCAAAGAAAACTGGAGTATAAAGTTTATCGACTTTATGGAAGTACATAATTCCGCGACTATAGTTCACTGGACAGTTGACCGTTTACAATGAACGTAACTCGCAATCCATAACGGTCCTTAGAAAGTAAGACGAACAGCCAACTGGTCGATACGTGGTTACGTTCTTCGTGAATAGAAGTAACGTCGTTAAGGTTGACTTTCCTAATTTTGGCTATTAGTGTCTAAGCGTGCACGAGTGAACGTGTTAAAAAATGGTGATCAATACTGATTGCCATATTGCGAAAGGATGATTTTCTAGTGAAAAAGAAAATCGTAACTAAAGAAACGACGTTGTTCACGCCCGACGTTTCATTCGGCCTCATTTTTATTAACAGTTCCATACCAGTCGCGTTGACAGTTTGACAGAAAGTGCAGTTAACCTCTTAAGTCTAGCAATAAGGAACTTGTTCAAACACAAAACAATTCTTGAAACAAAAATGGGTGTATAAAGAGTACAAAACTCGTACGATTTTATAAGACACATAATCAATGATCTCGTAATCCCTTCTTGTACCCTTCGTTAATGTCTCATGTCGAACATTTCGTAACAGCTACGCAATCAAAGTGTCGAAAGAAAAACTTTAATCCACACATAGCTACAAAATGATACGTTTGCGAGGTATAATAAAATGTTCTATTAAAAAAACACCCGGATGTATAACAACTTAATATGTAATTCACGTAAACAAAGAACAAAATCTAAAAGCGACTAATCATCAACACGGTCAATTTTTGATAAAATTGATTCTCGTGAAACGAATCGCAAAAACTTCACAATGGATAATCACGCCATCTGCTCTTTTTGTTCTTCGATTCAAGCGTTAACCATACCTGATACAGATAACGTTTTATTGAATCTAAAAAAAAACATTTTCAGTACAATAATGCAATTTAACTCAAAGGAATCGATCGTTCTTGTGACGTAAGATATCAGATTATAATGACGCTCACAATATCGTACCATCTGACTTTCCCCGTAGGTAAACATTCTTCTTTAGTGTAACTGCTGTCCGGGATGATTTCAGTGGGTTTCGGTTCGTGTCTGAGAATCTTTGGTCATAACCTGACGTACGATTATACGTTACGTCTAGAGTTGAGAGACAGTCTAAACTTTTCCTGAAGGCGGTACCACGGAATGTCTGATTAAGAAGTTTTTAGTGGGTCAGCTGGTTATACGGGACGGGACTATGACGTAAACATGGCTGACCGGTATTCGGGATGCACGATTTTGATACCTACCACAAGAGGCAACCCACGTAGATATAGAATACCTAGATAACGCTTTAGTTTTCCTATGACCTAGAGAATATAATTCGGGAATTGCATAAGAGTCAGATAAAAATTTATAGATTGGGTTGTTGTGCCTACGATCTTTTTTATGTTACATGATTTTATGGAATCATCCGTTTTATCAAATTGCACACTATTCCCTGGTAGTCATTGGTTCTGTATGGATGTCATTTTATACCGCGAGGCAAAACTTGATTTCTTGGCCAACTTGCACGGCATAAATAATTAGGATTTTTTTATTGACTTGCGCAATTGCTCCTGCTTCGTGTATACGTGAAGGTGTGTTGTGTCATGTTTAAAGTGACTCGGCTCGCAGGTTATCCACGAGGAATGATATTTAGAAAGGACTTTTAATACCAATTCTTGTACATAGTGCGTAATTTATTAATGGCGATCAGCGCTTATCCGTGGAAAAAATAATTTGAAAGGAAAGCAAGGTTTAATTAAATATTGCAATGCAGTTTCCGATATATAAGGTTATTCAGGAGCATTGCTCCGAGCAAAGTTAGCTCGTCTATTTGAATCGTATGGCGGAACCACCTTCAGGCGGTAAAATACTCTCTTGAATGGCCCTCTGTAGGTGTCATCAGAAATTTTACAATGAAAAATATTCAAGTGATTAAAACTAAAAATATAAGATAACGCTACGACTTCATTAAGTTATATTTTATTTCCTTAAATCTCTTTAATAATTATTTTATCATTTAAAAGAAATACCGTTGTCCTTCACACGAGATTAATTTACGACAGGTGGCGTATAGATATTTTAACTTAACGACCATGACACTCATTTAGCATTGACACTGCAAAGCATAGCAATGCGAGTGAATATACAAATATAAAGAAAATAAGTCTAGACATTCTGGGGTTTTTTTCTACGTCCAAAGGGAACACTGTGGCTCAGATTATTTCTCAGTAAAGTAACGGCTGTCGTATTATAATCGACTACACAGTGAATTTTACATTTGAAGTAAAGTTTCGCTGTAAGACTAGCTTATCGGTTACGCAGTTATTAATTGCAAAATTTCACGGCCAAAAAGGTAACTCGCGAATGCGCGACATTGCCTTACGCGAACTGCAAATCAAAGGGGCATAATTCATTCGATACAAATGTGCTCTTATTGAAATAAAATTAAGAGAAAAAGAAATCAGTTTAACATAATAGCCGTAGGTGTCAATCGAGTATCCAACAACGGCCGACACCTTTATAAAATTCGACTTGACCATGGCCTATTAAAAGTACGGAGTAACTCAGGCTGGTCTTTCCACATGTGTCTGGGAGTCAAGCAAGCGCGTGTCGTCGTATTCCGAGGTGGAATGCTGAATTATCTTGCGCAATCTACACCATCAAGCATTGCGCGGCCATCTTGGATTTCGAATTTCGAATACTAAGCATCATTACGTACAGCACCATTAATATTGGCAAATATGATGCGTCCTGATGGTATTATGCGATTTATGTAATTCAAACGCACAAACCGCATCGACGCCCAACGGATTCCGTTACGCGATTTCGTGGAAGTGCATTTTACGAGTCGGGCTATCAAAATTCATTCATCCTTGCATTGCAAAGGTGAAATTTAATTAATCAGCCATTTTGTATTCCACAAGTACTTTTACACAACTGCCGTTTGGCTAAATTTAATTTGTTGAAAGAAAATGGCGGATATTGATCGTTAACAAGAATGAAGTCGTGGAATTTCCTGTAATCAAGTTTCGAGAAAATAATGACTCGTCGCCACTCGTTTAGCATTCATCGAATGATATCATTGTAATCGTACTTACTCCGGTATTTAATCATTATCGTAACTATCGATTACGCCACTTCGATGGAACCGTTCCTTGCAATCATCCGTAAATGTGACTCTTTTCTCGAATAACGAGAGGTGATATAATTTTCCGGAAACGGTACTACTTCTGTTGGTTCCTTTTTTACGGAAGAACGAAAGAGGATAATTGGTAAATAATCGTTCGGGTTCGCCAGATCTAACGACCATTCCGCATAACTTCTTGCTACGGAGACATTTTCACTTTTATCTTAGCTTATTTATCTCTCCCGGTTGACTTTTATTTCTCTCATAACGGAAATTGCTTAATTATTTCCTTTGGTTTCGGTCTCTTCGCGGAAGAGACGTTACACCGGATGCCAAGCGCGTTGACACAGATACATTTTGGCGGTAAATACAAAATCTTACGCATTGATGGAAAGACGAAGGAAACGGTCGTACGGCTGATTCATGACTATTGTCTAAAGACAAAAGAATCATTCATAATTCTTAGATATTTTTCTATTTTTTTTTTCTTTAACAAAAACGCACCATTTATCAGCTCGAACGAGGCGTATAATGTCTATCGCGTGGAAGCGTGAAAATAATACGAGAGTCCGCGATCTTGATGCACTCTTAAGGATAATGGATAGCAATGGTGTAACACGCGATAACTAACGATAGATTGCGTGTACATTAAAGACCATGCTAATTTTTAATTTGTACACTGATTGTTTTACGTTATTCAATATTTTATCACCGTGCTGGATACATAGAAATTTCTAGGACAAATATTAATATTTCTTACGCTGGTACCTATATGAAAATACATAGGAATACTCATACACGTAGTACAAAAATTCCCTAGAATAGAAACTTACTAGAAAATTTTTTCTTACTAGAAAATTCTTCACTATAGAACGTACGACGTATCGTCTCTTATTGGACGTGCATAGCTACATGACATATGCCGCCATGATACACTCAGCATGTGCTCCCGTATGTGAACTGGTTGCCCAATGAAACTGCTAAGCGTCAGCGAAAAGAAAGCCGCGAGTTTACGTAACAGTCTTTGCTGACTCTTTCTGCCAACGCGCAATCCAGAATAAATGGCCGGCTACAGGCGAGATTTCTTTGATCCCTTTACAATTTCAATGGAGAATACTTAATACATTAAATACTTGACTTTTTCGTTGAGGAAATTATCACTGAGAAACTTTTTATTCAGAGGCTACTATGTTTTACCTTGTACGTACGTAATAACGTATGATCGATCTTTTCATTACTGTACGGTACAGTCCATGACGAATTTATGTTATCATTTATTTATACGTCTTCCATAAGGTAACGGTCAATCGATTTGTATTCGCTTTGTCATTTGGACGGTTAAAAATAAAATAATTTTCGTATACTCTTTGAACTCTTTCACTGTTCTATAAAATTTCTTGGTAGTTTTACGTCATTATCATTTTTCTCGCGTGCCTACAATCATATGTGTATCTGTTCATGTATATTTATGAGATTGCATTCGCATAAAGGTAGACTAGCATGCTCGCCCCTAGTGCATGCTGCATACTTGACATATATTAGAATGCATGGTTGGTCTTACTTGGCAAGGCGTAACATTTTTATGCACGATATTCAAGTTTTCGAAGACGCTCAAGTATTCGTATTTGAGAAATTCATAGCTTTTGTAATCGTGACGTATGATTTACGAGTATTCTTATAGTTGACTATAGTCCGTTCACGAGTAGAATAGCCTTTGGAGGGGCCCATCTTCTTATGACTTTCACGGTAAATAAGTCCCCTAGACAGAATCTTTTACTCGCGGAACGACTGGAGATGATCTTTGCATAAATTTTGAAAAAAAAGACACTTAAATTTAATGTTACCCAATGTCAAGTTTGAGTTGTGTCTCAACAGCAAATTGGATGGTGATTAATTTTTATCGTTGCGATTATTCCTTGAATAATTATGCCAATTACATGTTTATCAAAGTCAATTAGATTTAGGCAAATTTATTGGATTATTTGCTTGGTGATTTGATTTGTATATATACGATTTTTTTATTATTTTACAGCGACATCACTACGGGAGTCGACGGTGTACTGGCTAATTCAAATTCCACCCACAGAATGCAAACCACAGAAAACGAAATGGACGGCACTATAACGCCTAATGCAGTTCTTGCAACTCCTGGACTGAATAATCCAGCCTGGAATCGTCAGCAAGCCGTGAGCGTCAGGCACGCTTTCAAAACTTATGGCAGCAGCAAGAATCCAAATCATGTTATACAAAATCTCAGTATGACAGTAGCGAAAGGATCTATGTAAGTACATAATAAATATTCAAACTCTGTCCATTGTATTCAGAGATCATTATAACGATATATATGTATATATTGGCGGTGATAATGCAAAATGAAATATTTAGGAATAACGAAATATGACATATAGATAGTAAATTATCGAAAATCTTTAACTGTATACCCGTCTCTCTGCTTAGCTAATGGAAACTTATCTTTGGTATCTGTTGTTTTTGCATTTCTTTATCTCTTTCGCAATTTATGCGTAAATACGAGGATGATGTGTACGCATGGAGATGACATGAATACGCAAATTTTCAAATGTACTCAACGCTTCAGGGACGTCACGTTCTCAGAAATAATAAGGATCCTGGAATCGAGAATGGTCGCCGTTGTGAATTCAGTTTTCAGAAAGAAATATCTGCAAAGGTGGATAGCTGGAGTTTACATAAATTCTACTGGCAAAACCGGTAATACTGTTTATTAGCAAAAATGCCCAAAATGAAAGCGTCCTTGCTCCAGAGAATATTTCTCACTCGTGCATCAAGTATTTTCATGCAAAATCTTCTGATGACTCTCTGTAGTATTCTCACGAGAGATTTGAATTTCCCGCCGTGGAATATTTCACTCTTACACGAGTTCCTCGTTATTCGCCAATATCCTCTGTGATTCGAATTAACCGTCTTTTCGCTTAATTTCATATTATATTGCTATTGATTGTAATGGAGGAAATATTATTTATGGACGTCGCATTGTTTATATCACTTTTTCTAATGATATTCATTCTCCTCCACATAGTTGTGACTTTCCTAATAAAATTATGCTTTATAACGTTGCGCCTATATACACCGAGTAAGATTGTAAATAAATAAAAAAAATTATAATTAATGATAATTCATATTCCAAAGGGCAAAATCGCATTGACAGAGCACATGCCTAAGTCATATCCTGTAGTGTTTTTGTTCTGAAAAAAATCTTTTATCTATGCACAAAATATTTTTTTACTTCTACAAGTGAGTCAGCGCCAGCTGTCGCCATTAGTGGGACTAATTATCGATGGAAACAAATAATATTTGTTACAATCCATATAAAGTCTAACGAGCACTCATCGATAACTGCCAGACGCAATCGATAGGAAATCGATCGCGCGACGGAAGTAGCCCACCGACTTTGATAACGGTAGTCGCACTTGAAGCGCCGATTAGGATACCTAAAATCGATCGAACGATCTATACTAGATATAGATCTAATCATTTCGTGTATGAAAATGCAAAATTATCGGACGTTCCAAGTAGATAAATGTGCAGTCACCTTGATGAACGTTATTTGCATCTCCTTGAATTTTACCTTGAACTGTACTTTTTTTTTCTATCACGATAATTCGCCAAGAATCGCACGCATCTGTCATCATCGTAATATTATTTTCCCCTCGAGCTGATAATCCTGTCGAACAAAAAAAATATCTATGGAGTTACATGGAGATTATTAACTACCGGATTCCTGCACTTCGCACGGACTGTCAATCTCCGTGTTTAGTCTTATGACGTAATTAGTAAAGTCATGCCCAATTGGATTAACAAAGCTCGTGTAATAACTAATAATAATTTAATTGGCGATAACGCGAATAATTTCAATCGTTCGATCGACCGATTAAGACCACACTTACAATTGGCAATATCAATCAAATATATTGATCCATTAAAACAATCCAGACTGTGACATCTTATTACTCCTATAAAAAAGTTCTTAGCAATCATATAATTGATAATCGTAAAGGACCCCCCACAATTTGATATCGTGATTAAATTTTTTAAGTCAGTGCACGCGTACCATCGATCTACAAAATATTATTTGAGTGCGCGCGCATCCGTATGCACGTTACAAGGGAAAAATATCCTGCAGCAATTTTCTCCCCTTTTTCATGACGATCAACTCTAACGCGCGTTGCTTTTATCCTGGCGTGACTCAATTCGAAAGCCGACGATGTTTTCGGTGGTAAGGTGGAAATTTCTTGACGAAAATTATTTTTAGTCGCAGGAAAGGTGTCGAAACTTTTTGATACTTCTTATATAATTCCCCAAGCAGCACTCGTGTACATACACACTGTAAATATGCACGAGTCTTTTCTCTTGCCTTTCTATACGCACGCCGAAACTCCTGCGTGTACAACACTGTTCTTGTATCTACAACGCGTAGATTGAGAATGCTTGTAAAAATTGTTAATATCACTTTCGCCAGCTCGTACTTACTCGTACGTCATTTATTTGAACTTACATTCTGTCTAGTTTATAGACAAGATGCATTTAGTCGTACGAATGCCAAAATCTGATGATTGCCAGACAAAAGTAAAGAATTTTGAAAATCCATTAGTTTCGTTACGGAATTTTATTTACTCACAGATTTGACCAATTATGCAGTCATAATTGTATAGTCGGCTGAACGCAAACGAGAGTAGACCTTCGCGGGATCACTTTCATTTTTGCCAGCCCAAACGAAAGAGAATGCCTTTCCCGTAGTAACGATTACTGGTCACTACGATGGCGATTACGTCAGGAACATTTCTCCCGAGAGACTTCACGTATATCTGGGTGTCGGATGCTGATCAGAGACAGGAATGATCGAATTCATGATTAAACATGACTGTCGGTATCAGCGGGTGGTGCGAATTTTATTTTCATCAATCCTTTGTTATCTGAAGCATATTGCAATTTCGCATCGAAAGTCAATCTCCATTTATTTTGTATATCATTATCTGTTACGTATGTTGTTATTACACAAATTCAAAGTAATTTCGAAATTGCTAAAAAACTGAACGTTTGCGAATCGTAACGGGCACGTAAAACTAAAGCTGTTTGGCAGACCGGATGTCGTGATGGACGATCGAGACGCAAATAAGATGGTTATGAATTTTGGAGAAATCGAGAGAGGATGCGCATAACGCGTTGTTTCGTTTAATTTCCGAGAGAAAATTTTCTACTGAATTTCGCAAGCTCTCAAGCAAGCAACCTCGTCCGTAACGTCCTTAGAAAACGGTACTTGGTTATTTTCTCTAGCGTAATATATTTACTACGTGACGCCTTGGTAGGAATTCTTGACTTGTCAGCAATTGTCATTATACGGAAGGTTAGGTGACAACATAGTACTATTACGATTTTTTACGCTTTCTTCAAAATCACGGTTCATTAGGTACCTTCGCTTCAATGGTTTATGATAGCAAGGCGTCCTTGCCAATGTCATTTTGAAAAATTAATTAAGTAATCTTCAATGATATAACGTGACGTAATTTTCACATATATATATTTTTTCTTACTTCTGTTTAACAGATATGGTCTCTTGGGTGCTAGTGGTTGTGGAAAAACAACCCTTCTATCATGCATCGTGGGACGAAGACGTCTGAACTCTGGAGAGATTTGGGTGCTCGGTGGTAAACCGGGTACGAAGGGTTCCGGAGTTCCTGGTAAAAGGGTTGGATATATGCCCCAGGAAATTGCCCTATACGGGGAGTTCACCATCAGGGAAACCATGATGTACTTTGGCTGGATCTTCGGCATGTGCACTGCAGAGATTGTTGAGCGACTACGATTTTTATTGCAATTTTTAGATTTGCCCTCTCAAAATCGAATGGTGAAGAATCTCAGGTGAGAATCATAAATCACTGATAGATCCAAGATTAATTTATCTCATAAAAGTTACTTTTGATATTACCAATTCATTCGTGTGATCGTCAAGGAAAAAACTTCATCAGATTGTTCACTTCTTTGTATTTGCAACTTATTTTTATATTCATTGTCTGTATACCTATATGTATGTAATACAAGTATCTACTCGAATTGAGATTATCTATGCAAAATACATTTTCTTCCAAAGGGATAAAGTGCAGTTTTGAATAAATTTTTGCTTGCAAATTCAGCGGAGGTCAACAAAGGAGGGTGTCCTTTGCAGTGGCTCTCATGCACGACCCGGAACTTCTAATTCTGGACGAACCTACTGTAGGCGTGGATCCCCTGCTGAGACAAAGGTGAGTTTATTTTTTTGGCTATTTATACATAACGTACAATCGCTTTAACGAAGCTGACTAATTATCGCGTGCAGGAACCATTAAAAATTCGAAAACAAGAGTTTGAGTATGATAAGCAATGATTTAACGAGAGCTTTGGTCGTATCACGTGAAAACTGGTTAATAAGATCGGGGAGTACCATTCTATGACGTCAGTGGTCTCACACGATGGTTGCTAGTCTGTCGACCACGTCTTGTTAAACTATTTTTATCCAACCGACCGTGAGGAACCAGTCTTGCAAATAAACACGTATGGAAAAATGAGAGTCATTCTACCAAGACATGAATTTTTGGTAAAAAAAGTGGAAAGGAAATACAAGAGCCATTACTCTTCCGATGAATATCCATATACTGAACGAATTTTCTCTATTTAGATGATCTTAAGAGAATGGAAGGGAATGGAATATATGATCATCCTTAATGACCCTTATGTTAGGCTTATCAGCTTTGTCAGTTATTTTCCTGGAAACCAAAGAATCTTTACAGTGGTGATTCTACGTTAATCGTAATTCCCCTGGAAACTAAGATAAAAATAGATGTTTTTGAAAAAGGTTGTTTTTCAAATTCTGTATAGCCTCGCATTCTTACTGAACTTTGTATATTCACTTTGGAAATTATTGAGAATGGAGTAAAGGTGAAAAGTCACGCAATGTAAACAATGCATGAAACTCGTAGGCTAAATAATGGATTAAAATTGCACGAGTCGAATAATACTACATGAAATATCTGCACATATTGTGTTACCCATTCAGGAAGCTAAATTTTTTTAAATCCCTTGTATTCCTTGTCTGATGCTTCACATCGACTGTAATATTATTTACAGTATTAATTTTCTCTTTCATTTCTACCAGATTTATGGTTTCCTTGACCCGAGTATCAACGCGCATAAAATCTCTAAATATTTAACTAGCCAATCGGACAACAGATCGCTTGATACTTCTCATGAATGTTCATCGATTCTTATAATTTTAACGTATTCCACACGTCATATAAAAAATTGTCCAATATTCCGTTGTAAATTTACATACGCTAAACGTGCCAATCTTTGCGCATGCTTTGAAATTATTAATCCTTAACCTTTAAGTGGTCACGTGGGATATTTTACGTCCCAGTGTACTTTATAATTCAACTGTTTCAGTGTTTACCGACAAAAATGAAAATAGACAAATTTTTATTGAAAACTAAGTTGTAAAATTCATTAATTGCGAAATCAGGACATTTATTTGTTATATCAGAACAATATTCAATACGTTTGAATTTGACTAAGGCCATTTAATTGTCATATTTTTCGACCAGGTAGTCATCGACCCCACGCGATCACCTAACGGTTAATAAAATTCGAAAATCTCATAACAGAATACAAATCACGGATATATACGTGATAATTGTTCGATAATTTTTCTACACCGAACAAACAAACATTACTATTGCGTCAGAAATTGATAAGAAATAACGCATGAGGTACGCATATTGCTAGTTTTTAGCACAAGATCATCTGGTGTCAAGGCACAAGGATTGCTATGCCTGAAAAAGCAGCTTTGCGTATAACGTCTCATAAATAATACATTAATATACTCGCCAGGACGTCTCATCGCGGAACTTTTACGAACAAATATCGTCGATAGTTTCTCATTTTCCCATCAAGATAATTGGTCAGGTTAACATTTATTTTCATAACAATATCACCTATACTTCTTATTGTATGATTTCAGTATCTGGAATCACTTGGTCCAAATCACCAAAGACGGCAATAAGACAGTCATTATCACAACGCATTACATTGAAGAAGCTCGACAGGCTCACACGGTAAGTTTTATTTTCTTCGCAGACACCTTAATTGATAACAATAGTTATATTATCTTATTTGAACATCAATAAAAAATAGAAATATATCCACTAGCACTGTAGTAAATGGTGTATCCATTAAAAAATCAAAATTAGAAGCAAACCGCATATGACGCATTCCACAATACTCTAACGCCTGTCAATCGAATCATTTGAACCCTTATCAATGTAATTGCATAGTCAATAATTTGAATACGAAATTATTAGAAGCGATCTCTTTTCCCTTCATTTATTGGATATGATAGGATTGGAACACAGCGGTCTATAGTGATTGAACACTGGGTTCAATAACGTGACAAAATTTCTGCTTGATTGATTGTACAATAAAAAAAATCGAATGGCAAAGTGCATGAAATTCTCTGGCTGTGTGAAGTTTACCGTTTTACCTTTCGCTTTTTTGTTCCCTCTCAATGGTGAACGAACGCAGCTCGGTACCGGCTTACGTAGGACGGTACCAGTTAACTCGTTTCGATATCGTTGCATACCTGCGTCGAGTGCATTTTGCTCCTTTTATCGCGAAAACTGCATATGCGAGTACGATTCCCTGGTCTAGTCAGAAATATCCAATACGGCGTACATTCCTATATCAGAGAAAAGAGTATTATTTCAGATTGGGTTAATGAGGAGTGGACGATTATTAGCTGAGGAATCACCCAGGGCTCTTCTTACCATGTACAACTGTCCTTCCCTGGAGGATGTCTTCTTGAAGCTCTCCAGGAAGCAAGGACAATATGCACAACCCACCACGGAATTAAATATCTCAAATAATATCAGTTTGGTAAGCAAGAATATATATCTGGATAGCAAACAAAGAGATATACTTGATGAATTTCTTTTAATGACGTCTATCAGCCAGGAACTTCAGAATTTCATAACTGTATTAGTTGAACTCTATTTGTCTTTTTTCTTTTTCTTTCTTCTTTATGCGGTCACCGATACTTCTTGTGTACGGATGTCCGAGTCAGTATGTGGTTTCCAAGTGTACTTATTCCAGGAATCATTTATTAACAGGCATCCTTAAACTGGGGCAAGAAAGACGAACCGGTGTACGTGACGGATGAGTCCGGAGTTGTCGGCCTTAACTTTCATCAGAGTAAAGAAGTTCTCATCCATGACACGACGAATGGCGTTGGCAGCCATTACGACGTAAGATCATCCTAAGTTTCGTGGCGGCGTGAGGAAAGCTTGTCGTCCCGCTCGTAATTATTATTCTCATTTAAAACCATGTTTTTTTTTTCTTTTGCATAATCATGTAGCTCAACGGGAAACCATTGCCAGGCGTCAAGGGGGAGTCATCGTCCGTGGAGTGTGAAGATTGCGGTGACTGCTCGGATTGCTATAAAGTAACCAGTCCTGGAAAAATGCGGGCGCTGTTGCAAAAAAACTTTTTGCGCATGTGGAGAAACGTTGGGTGGGTAGCGAAGGGTTAGATGATTTTTTGATCGTAAATCATACGATTTTGAAAATATATCAGTTGTACAGATGTTGTAGTCATTTGAATATATTTCCTTTCGTGTACTCTATTTCTTATAAGCTGTAACAAAAATGGCACTTGGTCTAGTTCGTGATTAGGTAATTTAGATAGGCGAAATAGAAAGGTATATTTTTACTCTTGAAACGTGACTCTTCCTGAGATCTTTCGGGCTTAGGATTAGTTTTTTGTTATGGAAATGTCATGCACGTGCATAAGTATGCGGTTTTGTTAGAGCCTTAACGGAACCGTCTTACTAATGAGCGTGATTATTATATATTTATATTATCTTTACTGCGTACCATTTTATTATCATACATAACCGAGCGATCGCGTTATCATGTTACAGAGTGATGCTCTTCATCTTTGCTCTGCCGGTCATGCAGGTCATCCTCTTTTGTCTTGCTATTGGACGGGATCCAACTGGACTAAAATTGGCCATTGTCAATCATGAGATGAATTTCGAAAATATGTCTTGTCCAGTAGCGGAAAATTGTACTTTCACCAATTTGAGCTGTCGATATCTTAGGTTCCTCGACAATGAAACAATGGTCAAAGTAAGTATCCTGGAAGTGATAATGATGACGATGATGATCTTGATTAAGACAGGGTACTTAAAGCTTGATGATTCTTCAGGAATATTATCCTGATCCTGAATCCGCTATGGAGGCAGTGCGTAGAGGTCAAGCTTGGGGCACTTTGTACTTCACGGAAAACTTCACTGACGCTCTGGTAGCGCGAATGGTCCTTGGAAGGGATGCTGATGACGAGACACTCGATCAGAGCGAGATTAGAGTCTGGCTCGATATGTCCAGTAAGTATTTTCTTAATGGTAGCTACATCTACAGAGTGAATTATTTTGTTATTATTTTCGAAACTCTGTACTATAATTATTTTCTTATGATTTTAACTTTTAGATCAACAGATTGGACTCATGTTAGCTAGAAACCTTCAGTACTCATACAGGGACTTCGCTAGGGATCTGTTATCATCCTGTGAGCAGAATAAAAAACTAGCGGATGTTCCCATCCAATTTAAAGATCCGATTTATGGTTCCAATGAACCGAGTTTCACGGATTTCGTAGCTCCTGGTGTTATTTTAACGTAAGTTCATTGATCTTAATTTAAGGAAAATTCATCACGGTATCTCATTAATGAAATTATTAATATTTCTACTCTGATTACAGTATCGTCTTTTTCTTGGCTGTGGCATTGACGTCTTCTGCATTGATAATCGAGAGAATGGAGGGTCTTCTGGACCGAAGCTGGGTAGCTGGTGTGTCGCCTGGCGAAATTCTATTTTCTCACGTTGTTACACAATTCGTTGTGATGTGCGGCCAGACCGCTCTTGTCCTTATCTTCATGATTGTGGTATTCGGCGTCGAATGTAAGGGTGACATCGGCTGGGTCATCATTCTTACAATACTTCAGGGTCTCTGCGGCATGTGTTTCGGTGGGTATTTTACCTTGAAGAATCTCATTACCGTATCTCGATCTTAGTAGACAATTGCACGGTACATCATTAAAACGATAAGAATCTAGTTATGAGTGACCTTTCATTTGCTACGGATCTCTTGAATCTTGATATGCAATGATAATTGTTAGGCTCGGACAAATCCAGTCATAATAACTAGATCATGCTCAGTGATCGGTATGAAGTTATTACAAGTTCTTACGCAAGTTCTCCCTCTGATCAATAACATACTAGAAATTGGATATTTATAACTTGATAGTTTCGTTGAACGTACAGCTATCATGTGAAGTATAGAGAAATTCATGCGCGTATACTGCCACAATTACGTATCGATAAGGAAAATCGGTATACTTATCAGAAATGTTAATGACTTTTTTTGTCATTTTATAGGATTTGTGATTTCGGCGATTTGCGAACTCGAAAGAAATGCCATTCAATTGGCCCTTGGCAGTTTTTATCCGACGCTTCTGCTCAGCGGTAAGTAATGCTATTACTGTATTGACTATAACAACAATAATAATAATAATAATAATACATGTTATTTATTCCTGCGTAATGATCGAAGTCGATTTTATAGATGATCAAGTGTTTATACGCTAGACAAGTGTTCATTATGAATTTTTCATTAAATTGAATAACGTATCCGATCGTCTGGAATTTGTACCGATTTATACATTTTTTATTTGGAGCGCATATATTACAGTCACATAATATACTTAATAAAATCATTTCGTATTTAGCGTGAAATGAGAATTAAATAAGTGCAAGGGAAGAACATCCTAACAAAAGGATAAACGATGCAATATGGACGTACAAGCTTGACAAAAGTAACATGTTTTTTGAGTTATTCTAACGGAACGTATACCTCATAAAACTTGAGACAAACTTTACGCCGACGTACACATCAAACATATAACATATATTCTGTTTCATCTATTTACACCGTACAATCTAGCACCTCAATATTTCTCTTTACGTAATATTAAAGAGAATCCATTAAATTGTTTCAGGCGTGATTTGGCCAGTGGAAGGTATGCCTACAATACTACGATACATATCCCAAGGTTTACCATTAACAATGGCTACCACGTCACTACGTTCAATGCTCACCCGCGGTTGGTCAATCTCCGAACCCGACGTCTACAATGGCTTCATCTCCACCATCCTCTGGATCGTCGTTTTCCTCACAATAAGCATGCTGGTTCTCAAGTTCAAACGTGGTTAAACAAAAGCATACCTCCAATGCGGGTCCTATGTACAGTATGTGAAAATTATAAAGAGTGACTACGCAAGGTCAAAGTTTACCGAAGAACATTGGGGAAGGAAAACGCGCAGATCGATTTTAGTCCTTTACTTGATCGTGCGATTGTCCTTGGCGAGGTCATTGATGCCGAAGACATCCTTGCCACCTTTGGTAAGGTTTCAATCGGTAAGAAGAACCGGTGTCATCCGGACGTGCGCTATCGGAGATCTACCTTCTTCATTATATTAGTATTTTTACTTTGTTAATTATCGTCAAACTTTAATCCCTTTTATTGATAACCGACTTGAGACTGTGATGACGGAGAAGAGCGAAACCTCAAACCTAGATGGTCGAAAAGGCCCTTAAATGTTGAGTGATAACGCTGTGGCCGTGTTAATGTAATGCCTGCAGCATATCGCGATTTTAGGGCACGACGCTGTTTTGTTTTTTTTTTGTTTTACAACCTTTGCTGTTCTTAACAAGCTTAAGGACATGCAGAAGCTGTGCGTTTATTCGCCATGTTGATGGTGGTAAGGTGGATCAGATATATCTGGATGAGTTATATGACTTTTCTCAACTCTTCTCATCTTGCGGGAGATCTTTTTTATCTTGCAAAATCAAAACCAACGCATCGAACTTAATCCATAGGCACGCCGGTCGCAATGCGTCCTTGCGTGTTTTTGTATGTATTATGTATGCGTCTCTGTGTGCTCAATGATCGCTCGAGTTGTACGAATTTTTCGCGAGATGACGATCTGACCGTTATGGACCATCCTCCTATCCGTGGTACAGAGATTCATTGTTATGGCAGGATATATGGTTACTTGAATGTTATGTTCGAAGGGTATATTTGGTAGTATATGTTGTCGAAACCTGGTCTTGTAATTTTTGGATTTTGTTATTGTATTAATTGGTGGGCTAATGGCATTCGATAACATCATTGAACTGTCCAGTTACCTATTTTATCGAAATGATTCAAGACGACTGTTTTGGAGTACTGGTTGGGTATGGTTTTCATTAAAATTTATTGGGTTCAATTACTTATTGGATAATGAATCCTGGAGGTGTTCAACGCGGTAAATTCGTTCTCGCGGATAAAAAAGATTGTAATTAGTATTTTTTTTATAAATTATTAGGAGATAGCTATTAGTGTAGGACGATTATACTTGCCCATGACTTAAGTATATGTTTTATTTAACTTGTAACAATTGAAGTGTGTGTGAACAGAAGAAATTCTTACACTTTTTCCAAAAAAAAAAGTTATTCTATCATCCGTCCTCATATAAAGTTTGTAACTGTAATTGTACATAGGTATATATATGTCGTAATATGTTGAATTCGAGGAAACGTAATAAAGTGGGTCACGGTGATTTTTTCCAAAAAAAATCTTCATGAAAATTAACTTGGGCGTTCCAACTTTGTTTTTGTTATCTTACAGTTTCCGCGGGTCCTTCTATTATACAATGCAATCAACACGAAAGAAGTACAACTAATCAGAATATATTGGTATTATTGTTTTCCTGTGTATAACTGATTAAAATGTCTTGCAAAAGTTAATTTTGTTGTTGTCTAAGATCAGGCCTAAAATCAGGCGCGTGATAAGCCATTATCGCATGATACTCTCGACGCACGATAAACCAAGTCCTTATGTACGAAGATGGAAAAATTTTCCAATTTCACGCGTTACAGGAAAACAACAAAAGCGTCAATGAACATTCGAAATAAAAGTAAGTCTTTTTTTGACGAATTGTTCCATATGAAGAATTATATGACGATTTAAAAGGAATTCTGCCGATGATATCAACGAGTGGCAAAGCTAAGTCACATGGAACCTTGTTTGTTGAATTTTGTATGAAATGTTTGCAATCAATGATAATTAAAACATTTAATAGAATTCAAAACAAAGGATATAGTTAATTTTGCGAGCAGAGGTTCGTTAAGCATCGAGATATACATAAAATGGGAAGGATATCAAAATTTGTACAATGGCGTAAAAATTGCCAAGATATCATAGAAGAAAATAAAAACGTTTTTAGATAATTCAATGAACGCGTGTAACATGATCTGCAAAGCAGACTATGAGTAACCCGATTATGGTTTATATATAATTAATTGATGTATCATGTTATCGTACCCTATATTTGTTACGGAACGTGCCTTTACGCGAGCATACAAATATCTATTTAGACATACATAATTGCATTTTACGAGAAACAAAGAATAAAAAGTCAAGGAAATATTCATCGATTCAATAAAGTTTTTTTTTCCACCAGTCATTTATCTATTTTTCCACACGTTAAATTATTGCCTTGTAAACAATGGGTGTTAACAGATTGACACGAGAAGAAGAACCACCTTTTTCTTAAGAAAAAAAAATAAGATCATAAAAAAGTATGCTGACGCAGGAGCTCATAACAATAAATATATATATATATATATATATATTGTAAACACATAATAAAGTACCGTAATCCTATGTAAAAAAATTTTCAGAGGTACTAAAAGTTCTGCTAATTATTATATTTCTGTTCTCACCTTACTTCTTAATATTATTTTTTCCCGAGTGACGTTGCAGGCATAAACATATGGTCATTTTTTTAACGTAACCGGAAGAAAAGTATAATACGCTACACGGGAGGGAAGTGGCTTTTCACCTCGTGTGATTTCAGCCCTCGCTTCGCTCGGGCAGCAAACTTCACGCTCGGCGAAAAACACGCACTTCCCTCCCTTGTAGCATAATGTACTATTACGACATCGTTAGGAATACTCGTTTCATTTTTCCAAAATCATTTTGTACTTTTCATCTTCCGCGAACCAATCCCGATTATCTTGAGCGACGTCTTTCCAGTATTCTGTTAAAAAGAGAGACAATGATTAAAACAATTCGAACATAGCGTAATATACAGGGTTATGCAGGCCAAACGCACCACCTGAAGGTGGTTCTACTATATAAATTAAATGGACAGGCTAACTTCGGCTATTGCATTTGGCCTGCATAATCCTGTATTTTTTTTAATAAAAAATAATACTCTAATAAACAGACCTTTTAAATCTTGTAGAGTACCGTCAGTACCGCCATATTCGATTGGTAAGATATTCGTAGGTACTATTTTATGTATTGCTTTGATTCCCTGACTATGAATATGAATTCTGTTCCTTAACTTGTGATTCATAAATCGCTTGAACACGTTTAGCACCACGTTCACATAAATAGGAGCGTTCACGAAATCCATAGATTGGATTCTCATAGGGTAGCAGCCTTGCCATGAATGCACAAGACGCTTGACAACACTAGGTGGCATTTGAAGAGCATGATTTAGTGTTACGCCATTCATGTCGAAAATTACTTTGATACCATGCAAAGAAACCATTTCGTTTTGCTTTGTTGCTACATCCAAGATCATTTTACCAGCCTGAAATTGAATATTCAGTTAATTAACATCGTTGAATTCCATTTCACTGTTTCAATTTGCTAACCTTGAATACGTTGGCTTGCTTGTGTTTAAGAGGATCGTGCACTGCTGTCCTCACAAGGATTACCATACGTCCTTCACCGTCTAATTTTCTCAAAGGTAAAAAAACCCTAACAATCAAATAAATTTTGTAAGCTTTTATAGTAGCGTCCATGGGTATTTAAAAAATTTAAATAAATACGCAAATACCCCAAATCGAACAGTTCCAGAAGTTCCGGTAGAAAAGGATCTCGATAACTGTACCATTCAGGACTGCGTGCTCTTAATTCATGGTAATTACGAAACTTTTTCTTGGTCTTTTCAACGTCGAATTTGCAACCCCGTAGAAATCGCAGAATAAAAAAGTCGTCTAAATAGATCAAATCATTTTGGACGGTTATAAAAACACCATTTTTAAATCTATTGATTCTATCGAACTTATCGTTCCTCCATGCCTCCTCGATTTCGATTAGATTGATATTATGCAAAGTGCGGGATGATCAAATCACAAGTACCGAAGTGATCCATGAATTTTTACAAATAGATAAATAGAAAAAAATGAAAATCACGTGGTATCATAATAAAAATCATTTCTTACCGGTACGGGCGCATAGATCTTTGTTTCTTAAAATCCACTGTCTGATCTCCTCGATTTTTACCGCTCTAACCACATCAGTCTCGTTTAAATTAACCGCTGCAAATTCTTTCTCCTCGACCGACAACTTGCATACGTAAACTGTTGCTTGAGACATCTCGCCTAACAAGCTATTCTTGGAGCAATAGATTTTTGTAACAAGTCCGTGGTTCACAGCAGTTTAACACTCGACGTTCTACATGCGTATCGGGCTTTTTTTCCTAACTTATACTGAACTGGAGATAATAAAATAATAACGATGGCCGTTCGGACAAACCAAGCGTACAGTAATGTGATACACGAATTGCGCTGCTCACTAGCTCTGCCATGCGGTAAGTCATTGAATTATAGCTATTTAAATATATCTACAATGGACAATTTAAATTGTACTCTATTTTTATTCAATTTTTTTATCCGTCTTAATACAGTATATTCTTAGAAAAATCATACCTATGCACCTTATATTATTATTCATGATATTTTTTATTGGCTTCGTTATCGTCGCTTAGTCGCGTAATTGTTCCAAGGTTTCTTTTTTGTAGATTTCTGCTAAAAATTATTTTGTAATGAATAAACTATAGGAACAGTGTCTTTAATTAACACGGAAAGTTTGTATATACGTACTTTTGTTATGTGCTTCATTGTTTGTTGGAGTTGATTAAATTTTATCTTCATACTTTCAGACGAATTTTTTTCGTTTATTTTGGATTCCAAGGTCTGCGGAGTCGTGTTAGTTTTTGATATTGGTTGGCGATATGCAGCTATGCAGAATTTTTGAAAAGCAGTTTCCAATTTGTGCTCAATCTCTGACCGATTGTCAAGGATATTTTTGATATTTGATTTTATATTAATAAACTCTGTTTGTGCGCTTGTCAAATTATTTTCTAAATTCATTACGGTCTGTAATATATTTTTTTCCGTTTCTGATATCAGGATTCTTCCTTTCGCGTCGTATTTTTCATTTCCTTCAAGATGACGAAGGTTTTGTTCTTTCGTTAATTCATTTCGAGCTAATTCCAATTTGAATTTAATCTGTTTGTATAAATATATGTACATTTAATTTCGAGACACTTATATTGTTATTTGTTTCTCGATATTTGCTTTTATGCTGATTTTTAATTTTTTACCTGTGCATAGCTTTCGATTGCTTCTCTCAACATTTTACTTCGCACAGCAAGACATTCGTCGTTTCCCTGTAATTCTTTGTTTAATCGAGCAGCCTCTTCAATTTTATTGATAAACCGATAAAAAGCTTCTTCACGAGTCGGTACCTATTGATAAAGATAAATTACAATATATTCTTTTTATTAATGTATCTACAGTATATCTTAATACTAACTGAAATATTTTTAAAGAAGTTAATATACATAGCGTGCGACTAACTTGAGATACCAAAGAATCAATTTCATCAGCTATTTCAGGAATTGGAAAGGCTAAATCATCAGAAACTTTTGTATATCTTGTGATTTTCATAGCTTTTATTGCACCACCTTCAGCTGGATCAGTTAACCCAGGCCCCAAAGTGATACCTGGCATCAAATTTTATAAAAATATTTTGACAATTTTAAGTACACATTTAATATCTTAATTTACAGAAATTTTCATACTCGATTTACTAAGATCGCCCACTTTTTCTTTCACTTTTTCCATTGACGCTGCCGATTTTTTTGAATGCATACGTTCGACACTTCTATGCAATTTATTACTTTGCGACGAAGAAACATTTCTAACGTTCCCCATCTGATATTTATAATTATTGCAATAATCCAATAGTATTAATAATAATTGATAATAACAAACTGTCACCTTCGTTATCTTCAAGTTACTCGAAGTGTCGAGATGTTGCGCCGAATCCTTTGTCAATGCTGCAAGTACTTCAGCATTCTTCACCGCTTCAATCTTCTCCATATTGGTCCTGTTCAACGAAATGTTATTTCACGTGGTATAATCCGCCATATTTTGTAGGAATTAAAAAACTTTCCATAAAATTATAGTTAAAAAATATGTACTTGGTGTATAATTCCTTGAAAGCTCTCAGCAATACTTGAACTTGCGAGACATTTAGGAGCGTTAAATCAGGCAGTGTCCCATTTAAGAAATTAATGGCATCTTGTTTTATCTGCTCGACTCTAGCCTTTGACATATTCATCAAAGCTTCCTCGTGAAAAAACATGTCATTAATATCCAACTCCCTCTTCAATGAATTCACTTCATCCTGGAGTCTTTGAATGATTAATGAAGCTTGTGGAACGATGTTGTACGTAACTTTTAAGGGTTGCAATCTAGCAATTTTGTTACTGAATCGTAACATTGACAATGTGATGTCAAGATCTTCTCTGCTTGCTCGTATATGAGCTACACAGCTGGTTGATAAATTGTAAAATAAACTCTAAGTCATTCATAACTAAGCTCCTAAAAATTTGAATCATTACCGTATAATAGAAGTAACACCAAGAGCATTTCCTAAATATTTTAAAAGATTGCTTGTCCGAACAATAGGACTTGTTGAAATATTTTCAGAAGTGCCGAGCCATATAAAAAATTGTTCCAACTGTGTTTTAGCCAAATTTGCATTGCCCACGTCGAAGGCTGTCTTAAAACAATTGGGTTTGCCGATTGTATCAATACCCGCCATATCAACAATATGTATCTATGTAGGTATACAAACTTATAATGACATATTCTTTCAATATTTTTTTATAGATATTTCAATTTAATCTTACTTTAGATGACGCCACGACGGCCCATGATTTGATTAAGCTGGTACTTGATATATGAAATGTGATTATAGCAGTTCCTAAATGAGAGTTTGGATACGTAGAACCTCTTACGGTTGTTCTATGTGCTTCGCCTTCAAAAATTATTTTCAAAGTCTCCTCCTCATTGCGTACGAGAACCGATGTGATATTCTGTATAGGTATAAATATTTCGTTTGGCTTAGTCATGCTTCTGTATCTAACAAAATTTTACCTTGAACGAATCATATTTTGGAGTATATGAAGCGTTCTCATTCTGAGAATTGAGAAGATCTTTAATGTTGTTTCCACGTAATTCAATGAAGCTTAATCGATATTCAATATCACTTGTGTGCTTCCTACATTTTTTTTCTATAAACAAATCGGCTGACAGTCGCGCCAGTAATCCTCTGTTCTGTACACAAATATTATCAAATTTATGTCATTTATTTTAGTTTATCTTTCATGCTATTTCATGTGATAAATATGGCTTTAATAATTACTTCCCAATTACTTCTCAGACCACCAATTGTGAAGCTCTTTCCGGAAGCCGTTTGTCCATACGTCATTATCACGCCATCCGCACCATCTAAAACGCTTAATGAAATTTAATTTCGCCACGATTTTTTCTCCCTGCATTGTTTAATCACTTTTTCAGAAAATCTTTCATAACCCCTTGATAAACCTCTTCTTGGAAAGAATTATAAAATATTCCATCGGTTGGAAACCTCCAATAGGTTTGATCCTTCGTTTTTGAGCCTCTGTAGAGTTTTGCATCTTGCAAGCATTTTACATAAATTATCTAATTCAAAAATGCAAATGTATTTTTCAAGACAGAAGATACGGGGCATGAGGAATGTATTGTGTTTAATAAAAATATATCTAACATTGCGTTCAGGTTGAATTTTTACACATGATTCATGTGTGTGTACAGATGGAAGAATCCTTACAAAGACTTTTATATTTTTTATTATAGCATTGCCTTCCTCTTCATTATCAATCATAATAGATGGATATTTAATATATTTTCTAGTGTACTAAGCTGGTATTAGAAGAAATTCAGTGATATTAATTGTGTTTCCATTTTTTTTGTCTGTTATATCCAAAGGGGTTAAATGTTTTTAATGGTTTGAATTGTATGCGACAAGTAAGGTTAGATCCATCATTCATAAGTCGTGCGCCACTAGTTGCAGTGCGCGCGCATCTAGTTGCTGATTGTTGATAAGTTGACGATGGTGTTGATGCGCGAACATGGAACGTTGGAATTGAACCGTAATGGCTGATCCAAGGCAAGCTGTCAAAGGATGTTGCAGTTCAGTACGTTTTTAAACGTTGTTTTGCAAGATTTACAATTCAGTTTGTTACGCAAACAATTATAGATAAACAAGAAGCCGGTTAACCTTATTTTTGGCACTTTACAATGAATCTAACGGGCATCATAGTGGCGTAGCTCATACATGACGGTGGACGTATAGTTTGTGACTAAGAGGATAAATCAGCTTTCTTGGAAAAATTGAAGCGACAATACTTGAAAAATAGTTTCTTACGGCCAAAATGAATAATCGAAGACGCACAACAAACTATACGTACGTTAGCTCGTGCGTAAAGTACATGATATTTCTGCTCAATTTTGTCTTTTGGGTAAGTACACTTTTTTCAATATTTGTTTATTAAGCTATTATGATTGGAATGTGTCACATTGCTAATATCGCAAAGTCCACACCTATGTAGCTTCATTTCTTTTTATAAACTAATTCAAATGAACTAATAAGAAAAGCATCTCATTATCTATGCCTTAGATAGAAATGTTTTTTGTTTGATTTTTATTCTAAAGTGTGATATGATTATGAAATTACATTCAAATAAAAGTTTAAACCATAAGTAATTAGGTGCTATAAATATTCTGTAATATGATTAACCATTTTTTTTTCCATACAGCTATTCGGCGGATTATTAATTGGAGTGGGTCTATATGCCTTTGTTGATAAATGGCAAGCAACTGGTTCTGTCAGAGTGGAGAATGTTTATGACGTTGTTCTTAACATTTCTCTCGTGATGGTAATAGCTGGAGGAGTTGTATTCATTGTAAGCTTTGCTGGATGTGTTGGAGCACTCCGAGAGAACACTTGTCTTCTTAAATTTGTTAGTATTCGCATAAGACATCTATCAATTTTAGCGCATAGTTCATTGGGCACTAAGTAATATCCTATATCATTACAGTACTCTCTCTGCCTATTGGTATTTTTCCTTCTGGAAATGGGAGTCGCTATAGTAGGCTTTGTATTTCCACACACGTTGCAGTCCCTCTTAGAAGAGTCATTTACTGACAAAATCATTCAGACCTATCGAGAAGATCCTGATCTTCAAAACTTTATTGATTTTGGTCAACAAGAGGTAGGAACCTTTTCCTATATAACATTATGAAAATTATACATTAGGAAATATAGCTTTGTGTAATGGGTTCATAAAAATAAGTTTAATTTTTCTAAACAGTTCAGATGCTGTGGTTTGAGCCAAGAGGGTTACATGGATTGGGGAAAAAATGAGTACTTCAACTGTTCTAGCCCTAGTGTAGAACGCTGTGGTGTACCATTTTCCTGTTGTATGAATGCAACATCGATTTCTGTGAGTTTATCTTAATTACTATTTGTCTTAATAGAGACTCAATAATACAATCTAGGACCCTGTAACGAAGTAGACCTCGACAGTTACATTTACTTTTGAAACTTCACAGAGTGGTCTGATCAATATAATGTGCGGATACAAGGTTCAGATGCTACCAGTATCAGAAGCCAGTAAGAAGGTATGGACGAGTGGCTGTATAGAGATTGTACGGAGCTGGGCAGAGCGTAACCTTTATACCATAGCTGGAATTGCGTTGGGTATTGCTCTGAGTCAACTATTTGTGATTTATTTGGCCAAAACGCTGGAAGGACAAATTGAGCTGCAGAAATCGCGCTGGCACTCCTGAGCCTGACCTCAGGCCACCTACCGCTACCAAGTCAATTCCTCAGTCAGTCGGCAGGTGGCCAGTTGCCAAACACGAGGCCAGGAAGCTGAGACCAGTGTAAACGCTCGAATGGCACTGCTCGTCCTGTTCGCCATCTCTCTCTATGTCCTCTGCATTCTCTCTCTGATCAGGCTCATCCTGTATTTCAGGAACTATTTTCAGTCGTATCTCGGTAGAGGGTAATTCGTATACTTCCACTTAAATGAAGGATCACGTAACCGATTGCCTTATATCTGTCGAAATATTTTGATCTTGCGTCATCACATCCTGAGTAAATTATTAAGAATCTCGTGGGTACCTAGATTAGTTTCAATTTTCATTTTATGTCGAACTCATGAGAGGCATTCATTTTCTCATAAGTATTTCTCAAATCGTACTGTAATCATGCCCCTCAATGGTGAATGGACTCAGGACCGCGTCCTCTGAATAGTGAACATCCCTTTTTTTTTATGTATTACTGGGAGCAGCAAAGAAGAGACCAATGGACGAGATGTTCGCTGGCAACAATAGCAGACTGCTCTTCGTCCATTGGTCATTGCATTTAAAATGACATTAAAGAAATGGCACAATTGAGAGGTTGCTTAAGGAGAAATCTGTTCACTATTGAGGGGTACACTATTAAGGAGCCTGACTGTATTATTAAATTTTAATCAGAGTGATTAATTTAAACAACACAGCTTCCAATTAATTATCTAATTCAATGAGGTATGATTCTGAATATATCTTTTGTTTTGTACACGAAAAACAGTATTTACAAGCGTTTCAAATATGGGTCTAACATATGACAATTTATAGGGTATGTTTAACTTTTTAGTATTAACAAATTTTGTATTTTAACGTATTTTTTTTTATTGCTCCAAATGAAAGGGCCCATACTCAGTGACTCGAGATGAATTATCTTAACACGTCCAATGCACTAATCCTAGCCACCTACTGAAAATTTTATGGTTGGCTGTGCCGTTCCTCCCCTAAACTAACTTAGCCTGCGAATGCATTTCGCGTCAGAGAAATCAACATCATGGACTTTAGATGGACTCTTACTCATAATGATATTCCGTTCCCTTTGGATATTATTCAGATGTGTGTATCGTTAAAGCGCGCACATCTTTTAAATAACAATTGTATTATTTACTCAGCTTGAGACGGTCACTCAGCACAATTAATGAATCAATTATCATGAAGCATCTTAACATTAATTTACGCTTTAGTTTGGCATCACGATTAGTTCGTCGAAAGACTCGATAAACGAAGAAACTTCCAGTGCCAAAATCTGACCATCGTCAAATCTCTAGCGAAATTTCGGTGCATTTGCATTCTTTCTTTTAATAAGATCTGACAATAAGCGTGCATAAACTTATTAATTTTTATTGTTATAAGTACAGTTCTATGATCAATACTTCGTTATAAGTATTTGAGTGTTTTCATCTTCATTTTTTTTCATTCAAACGGATTATAACATATGTAAAACAAGCTGGCGTAAACGAGTGAGGGACGACCGTTTTTGCGCTGTTTTTCGCGAATTCTCACTATAAAAAAAAAAGTATCTCCGTTCTCTGTTATAACACTCGCAAAAAAACCGTCGAGAAGAACAACTGCGCTAGAACACTCAAATTTATGATCGCGCAACATCATGAGATCTTAATCCCACGTGACACTATAACATGAAGAAATCTTGTTTATTCAAATTTAAAAAAAAATACATGAATTCTTGTTATAAAGAAAATTAGATCCAATACTATACAGTTGCCAGATTTTCATGTGATAAAAAGGTGTCCAATATTTTTAATGATTTTGTAACAAAATGACTCAACTGTGGAATGACAGTGTTCTTATCTGGTCACTGGTATTGCGTATGATGTCTTAATGACAGTATATACTTGATGAACTAATCATTGTCAGGAATCTCTACCATATTAGTGATTATTTATCTCGCGTATACATTCGTCCAAAACCGTTGCTCTACGCTGAGTGTTCGTGATCATAAAGTTTGGAATTGTATCAGCTAATAAGACGGAAACATTGGGGGACCATGTGCATAAGAAGCTTGACTTTTTTTCTAATAATCAAAACTTAGTACAATCATCGTAAAGAATCGACTTTTGTTCACGTATGCGAGGTTTATCAGAACAAAGGACATGTGAGGTACTATAGTGTTTCGCGACGGTCGTGTCTTACTATTCACGTGATAGTATCGTGTAGAACCTTACCTAGTTTTAAGTACTATTTAGTGTAATATCCTTTTGCCACCACAGTGAATAAACTACGAATAAACTAGACGTTGGCGTTAATCCATTTATAAAGTTCATATTAGAGCTCAAGGCCTTTGCTTTAATTAAGCATCTCTATATGCAAGACTTGTAGATATAAGAACGTTTAATTGGTGTGGTATGTCATGTGTATTTAAGGATTAAAGAATCTTATTGATTTGCTCTCAGCAAATATTGTCAATCGGATATGCCGCAGTATAATTCTGGTTTATAGGCAATTCAGGCAGAATAATGTGTAATATATATGTATATATAATGTTCCGCAAAGTTGCTAATGTTTGGGAGGTACCGGGTTTGATATCACGGCAGGGACAGTGGAGCTTATCTACCTGAGATAATATATTTCTTATATATCGGTAGCTTGTGTCCATCCAACAATGTCTAACATACATGCATGAATTTTTATCAACGTCCAGCTTGTGTTTGTCCATCTGTCCCTATCGGTAGCCGATATCTGTGGGAAAGGGGACCAACAAAACTACGTATGTTGAACTACGTTTCCTACAGTCAATCAGCTTGGGGCCATAAAACTTGTACGGAGTTCAATTTAGAGCTGTTCAATATAAAATCTTTGCACTTGCCGTAAACTTATAAGTGACATTCGGTTAGGAAAACATTCATCAGGCATAGGTAATTAGTGTGGTTTACAACATGCGTGTACTTTGCAATGGAGTTTTATGAATATTTTGCACGGTCATTATGTGTTAATATAACGTTAGTGAAAAATATTTGTAGGTGGTGTGCCTGTTTGTGAGAAATTTTTTATTCGACTTGTTCGTTAATTTCCAACAATCGCTATTTATGCTACTGTTGATTGTTATTCATGTTTGAAAATGGAGAGTGAATTTTGGAGCCTGTTTAAATTCTTGTAATTCATCATATGAATTGTTATAATTGAGGGTAAAAATAAGTAAGAATAGTCTGTGAATTCTATATGAATTTCCTTTGAGGGTCACATCGAGCTGCATACTGGCTACGATCTAAAAATATCAAAAGTCAAACAAGCCGAGTACGGACTAATAAACAGATCATAAATATTAGAATTGCTTCTGCTCGGAATGAAATAAACCAGCACTTTTAACTTTGGGAATACTTCAAAGGAACAATGTATACGGACGCAGTAGTTCTCTTAGCCGTGAGCTTAAGTATTGCTGCCATTGCAGTTCCCAGACAGGAATCTGAGTTTCCCAGTAAGTTTGTGACATCCTTATTCATTGTATACTCATTGCGTAATTATGCAATAAAATTACATAATACATTAGCTTCTCATAGATTCAAACAAATCAAGAAGCACGTACAACTCTATGTTCTAAACAGCACGAGTCGTAAAAGCTTATGATTTTTCAACAATTTCGAATATCCTAATTTTTGTGTTTATAATGTGTATACTTTAATTTTATATACTCAGTAACATTGAGATACTCATGAGTTACGTCCCATATAGTTCTATCATTACTGACGTACTGGTCAGAAGTAGAAAATCAACACGATTTAGAAACTCTGGATTTTGGTGGCAGTAAAGAACTAGTTGATGGCAGTAGTATAAATACACGAGGGAGAGTAATACAGGCACGTGCTGGTCGAGAGATACATCTTAAATGTCAATCTACAGCGCATCATCCATCGCATCGACAATTACAGTGGCATTATTTGGTAATTATAAAACAGATATGTGTATTATTATAGCATGAATCAACTAGTGAATGGTATAAATCAATCATTTAAGTGTAATCATATTCTCAATTCTATCTCATGTTCAGCCTTGTGGATCTGGACATAATCAAACTTCATGCAAAGTCGTGAAAAGCGCACTGACTACTGACACTGAATGGCAACTGGTACAAAATCAAAACTATCTGGGTGAACTAGTTTTGGAATTGCCTACAAAAGCTGATAGTGGTTTGTACAAGTGTACCACGATACGTCACGACCATACGTTTAAAGTAGTGCGTATGTTCCAGCTAGAAATAATTGGTAAGTCCAGTATCATGAAGAGATACTATTTGATGAATTATTACTAGTGTGCCTTGGTTTACATGGATTTTTTTATGTTTCATGTTAGATGGTACAGTACATCAACCAGAAATAGTAGAAGGACCTTGGAATGTCAGTGTTCCATGCTGTGGTGGAGAACAAAAAGTATCATTGCAATGCCGAGTGCGTTCCAGTATCCAACCAAATGTTGTTTGGTTTCGAAAATTTAGTAGTATCCCTAAATCCAATGAGGAGAATGCGATAATATATCGGGATGCCGCTTGGAAGATGCTGCCGAGTAATCAAATATATTTAGGAAATCAATTATACTTGTCGAAATTAAGTTTTGATCAGCCGACTACTGAAGATACTGGCTACTATGCGTGTTTGGCAATTAATTATAAGGGGTGGACCATGCAGGGTGCAGAATTAACAGTTTATCTTCCACTGAGTTTTACGCCGCTTAGTAATTCCAGTCATAATGAAGATTGGGGAGGATTTCAATTTTCTGGTCTCTTCTTGATACCGGCGTGTCTTGCTCTTGTGCCCGCTTCTGCATGGCTTTGTTATTTGTATCATAAACTTCGGAACAAGCATACCACGCCGTTTATTAGTTGAATCTGGCTAATATATAGGTAGCTAAACTCAAAAATATCGTTAGCCATGTTGGATTTTCATAAATTATTGGAAACTGGCAGTTATTTCCAATTGAACGTACTACAGAGATCTTTAAGATTAACGGTAATGAAGGCATATCTGTGATACTTTTTATCGAATGGATTATTGTGAGTTTGTATTTTTAATAAGAATAAAGTTTATTTCATGTACGTTAAAAAAAAAAAAGAGTACTGTATTTAATGCAATGTTACAATGCAAAATAAGGATTGTTTTACTATTTCATAGTTTTTAATTATATAAAGAGGAATCTAATGTTGCTGCATCAGAATACTCCAAAATTAAACTTTGACCGTCAATAAGACTGGAACTGTCCAATAGTTCTGATAACAGTACATCCATTTTTTCAGAAACACAACTCCCACTAACATGATCGAATAGCCTTAGTTTTCTTGCACTTGCTACATTATTTGTATTTGGCACACCAAGGGTATTTGCTAGAGCATCAATGACTCTGCCAAGAGACCATCGAACACAGACAAAAGCAGCTTTTGGTTTTCCTATGGTTTTGGTAGAATTTGTAATAGGTGGATATATAAGAAAATATCGTCGCTCTGTGGATGGTATACTGGTTGGACCAAGAGCCTGACCTTTTAATCGCATTAACTGCACCTAGATGCAAAGAGAAGGAAAATTATTACAATACACTGCATATAGACAACTTGAAGAAAATCGAATCACTGTTAATTACAGAAACTCTAAATACTTAATTTTAAAGCTACATACTTTATTAGCCATGGATGTATTCTTCGCCTTCTTCAAAGAGTTTGTAATTTGTTGATCCACAGTCGCTTTTGCTTGTACAAACTCTTGTTTAGGTTTTTGCCATTTTTCCAACTCTTTGGCCTTCTGTTCCTCACTAATTTCTAGACAGCCATGATATCTATGTGCAAGACAGAAGTGTAATCTGCACTTGACACATTTCATTTCAACAGGTGAAGTTTGCTCACAAGAATCTTGAGAACAACAGTAACTTGCTGAGTTTTCTGTCATCGATACGACATTGTCAATGAATTTCGAACAGGCATGGGATGTTACATTAAAATGTTCCTTGCAGAAAACTGCCTGACAATGGAGACATGTGAATGGTAAAAAATCTAACTGTTTGCATACATTAACAGAGCAACGAATGCCAACACTAGGGAACTCCATTATAAGAAACCTAATATAACTGATACAAATGTAAAGAAATGAATGATCCTTAACAAATGTCTCCTAATGATTTTTGTAAGAAATTTAATTATGAGACGGAGTTGGAGAATGCATATGGTTTTCGCTAAGCGTGCCAAGTGCAAGATTATTCCATTTTTGCTCAAGTTCTTTAAGTGTCATATGAGAATCGCCGTTGTCACTTTCAGGATCAGGTAGTTCAGTTTGCGGTACTACAATTTCATCAATTGGAAGCCGTTCCTTTCTCCAAGCATCGTCAATCAGTTCCAGCAGTCTACCATCTCCACACACTTGACTGTCCATACCGCGAAATCACCTGTAACAATCCGCACAAAACTTGATAATTATAACCAAAATAATATTTTATAAGAGAATTGTAAAAAATGATGTATCATTGTTAGTAAAAGGTTAAAAAATTAAATCACACTACAGTAGCTAACTTTCCTATATTTATGATCAAGTCTCTATTATACATACATATATTATTATTACTATACTAATAATACTTTACTAATAATTACATAAGTATTCCTACTTTTATTCGATATTTTATAAAAATTCTTGCTTGCACGGTTATCACTGGTTATCGCAACATGAAACTAAAGTAGCTTTATAGGAATGAGTAAATACGCCACGGACTATAAACAGAGGAATAATAATATATGAATTGTTTCGTACCTTAACTTTATTAACGAATTTTTAACGCTTTTTCCAGTAATGCTAGTACGAAATTTGAATATAGTATTACTGCGTAAAATAATTTATTCCGATCGTAGAACTTGTAAAACGGGACACAAAAACTCCGTTGTCCACTCAACACAGTATATTATGTCTAGTTCACGCGAAACCAGGAAGGACATGCGCTAGCAATGCAGACATTTTCATTATAGATATCATGAATAAAATACTACATATTGCACGCAAAATGTTCGCCGTTAACAAGTCTACCGCAAAGGTAAAATGTTTCTCTCAATAATAATCAATTAGCAAGTCAGTTTAAGTAAATTTACGTTTTAATATCATCGTCGCATGAAAACACGAATAAGTAGTTAAACAGTTTGACAATACACAATTTGCAAGAATTACTGCAAAGTTAAAGTAGCGAATCAAGTAGAGCAGCACATTCTTGATTGCACTAGTTATCAATTTATAGTACAGGCTACAAATCCAGTGAACGGTTAATAAATAGCAAAGCATGCATAAATTTTAAAAGAGATCAAGAAACGGAGGATGAGGACGATGACGAGAGAGCAGAAAGGCGTAGTGTGTGCGCGCATTATTAATGGCGACCAGCTCGTGCGTTCGCCTTCGAGGGGAGAGCGCGGTGTCTCCTTATCTATTCGATAAAAATTTCAGCTGAAAACTGATAATTAGTGAGTATCATTCGTGCAAAACTGTCGGCGGTTGCGGCTCTAATATTGCTTGCTTTTTCTTCTTACTGCGTGCACGACGAAGCTCAAAATGTCCCTGGTAAGTTCGTATTACACGCACTTACTCTCTCTGTCTTTCATTCTGGATCCTGTCAAAACTTGGCCAAAACATTTCTTAATCTTGAAGATTCTACAATTCCCTTTGTCACGATAACACGTCAGTTTGTCTTGTTTTATTTATTGGGATGATTGGTAGCAAATGAACCTTTTCTACATGCTTGCCTTGACTATCTTCTCTCCTTGAATTTCTCATTTACTACTTTCGAGTCGTGAATTATTTTTTGGTTAGATGTCTCATGGAATTGTTATTTTGCTTTCAAAAATAGTAATTCTATGTGAAAAGTTCGGTTAAATTCTTATGCTAATTTTTATTGGATTGTTTGATGGTTACATTTAATTTCAGTGTTTGATTTAAGATTGGTTTTGAAGTGTACAGTGTTGCATGAAGGAAGGTGCTGTATTTTTATGTGCTGTAATAATGGCATTCAATTATTTTATTAGCTTAGAAATAAAAAAGAATTTTTTGTTCAGCTATAAAGCAATTATTGGATGGGAGTACTTAGAGAAAAACCACCTGTAGATTTTAGATTCTTACTACAGATATGTTATCAAGTAGCATATTGATGAGTCTTGCGAAATTTGTTGGGTATCATTAAAATATGTAATACATGTTGTAATTAATTGATAAGACTGCATTTCACAGGGAAATCACACAGCTCTTACACCTTTGGAAGACATGTCAGGGGCTCGAGGTCAAGGTGGAGGAGGGCCACCTCAAAATTGCCTGAAAGTTTTTATTCAGCGAGATTACAGTGAGGGTACTATGGTCAAATTTCAAACTAGATTCCCTTCAGAACTTGGAGACAGGGTATGTACTTTTTTCAATCGATATTCACTCTTTGATTCTAAACCTTATATTATATGTCATTTTTAAATTCTTTAAAACATTAAGTAGAAGTATATCAAAGTATCCTTCAATATTAACTCATCCCAACTAATATCCTTCAAATTTATTAAACGATTTCTCTTTAATTTCATTAGCTGGACAGACAATCCTTTGAGTATACGATCAACCAATTGAACAACTACTTCGCCGAAGCAGAACGTGCCAGTTGTTCGACATACTGTGAAGGTTGCCTTGCCTGTTTAACTGCCTATCTAATCTACATCTGCACTGATACGCATTATGAAAAATGCCTGCGGAAAGTGGCCAAATTCGTGAATGAACAGAACGACAGAGTGTACAGACCACGAGGATTACTCCTCACAGACCCAACCACGCGAGGTCTTAGGTTAATAGAGATATCGGTCCTGGATAGACCTGCGTCGTGACTGCATGTTAGCCGATCCACGGAGTTCTTCATGTGACCCGCGCACCTTCACCATTTCGCCAGAAAGAGCCACCCACAGGCCGTTTACAGTGTCTCAGGACGTCGTAGCGTCCCAACCTGGCCTGCCTCCGCGAGTCGCGCGAGGTGAGTTTTAATAAACTCGTAGTGGGACAATGAATAAAGGGGTACCGCGAGTACTTTGTTCATTTTCCATGCAACAACAAAGGATCTTATACTACTGTGGCTACATACTATTATTATTACTATTGTTACGTCATTGTGATTGGGAATATCATGCACTACTACTGGTATTACTATTACACTATATGAGGATTAACTCTCTCGCCTCTTGGCAATGACTACGGCTGCTACTACATAGATAATTAAAACGACGAGAGAGGAAAGACGCTAGGGACATCATTTAGTAAAACAAGACCTTTCTACTATTTACTTTTCGGTATTCCTGGCATTTGCCACTGACGTGCTGTCTCTCGTTACGACAGTGAATTCCTTCGATACATACAATTCCTTCGATTACAAGATTCGGTTAAAAGCGAACTACTGCTTTTTGCACAGTGAGAGAGTTCATTCTCATTTCGTAGCTGCATTCCTGTTAGCTACAAGCGTTATCGTTGTTGCTCCCCTCATGATTAATTATCATGAATGGGTATAAAGAGAAGACAAACGTAACAACGGTATCGCCGTTAGTTCACATTTTCTATAATAGTCCACATTTTCCATAATAGTTCACGCGCGAGGAAACTATCTAGGAGAGTATATGGAAAAAATATAGAACGTGGTTAGCTGATTATTTTTCCTTTTATTTTATTTGTCTGCATTGTTCAAGCGAGATTCCTTCATTGCCGATTGCATTTTTACAGAAAGGTACTCAAAGGCAATGAATTCAGTTTTTAATCACACGAAAGAAAAATATCCCTAGGAAAGGTGGTATTGAGCGCTGTTGTGCGACTTGATCCTATTTATTTATTCTCTTTTTTTTTGGGAATACCTGATGATTTCATGGATAACAGTTTATGATGAATACGTTCCGGGGTTCTTAGGTATTTACGTAATTATTACTTCTTCCTTCCACGTTATAGCTTCCATTGTTTTCTTTTTATTGTATCATGAGATACGGTATGAGTGAGTGATGCTCCTTTCTTAATTGCAATTCATTTATAATTGCTAGAATCATAGGTTGGACGTTCAATGAAACGTGCATTTGCTATGCAAATTGGGTCGAAAAATAGCCCTCGCGAAAGTCGTTTGCGATGAGGAATCCATGGATTGGCTAAGAAAATGAGAAAATTCATAAGAGTGAAAAAAGTAAAATTGATAATATAATATTATCGCAAATTTACAATGGACGAGGGAGAGAATAAGGACACTCCAATTTGAACGATGTATAGTTGTAATCGGGAATGGGCGGTAATGGAAAATCACATGCAATTATTTTCGTATGTCCATCACTTTTGAAACGACCATACAAGCTTTCAGTGCACTGCGACAATGGGAATAAAGAATAATGAGACTACGAGTCACTTTTTTTACATTAACATAACATCTAAGTACCTCTTTTACAAGGCATTCAAAAAATATATACTAAGAGAGAATATATATTTATGAGACTTTTTTTTCATTACATAACTTATCCCATTCTTACCTGAATAATTATATGCACGATATTTTGATATGATTAAATGATTCCAAGATCTAAATCTATATTGTAACGTTTCAACAAACATATTAGGATCGTTCAAAACAGATTTTTCCAACTTCACATATGCAAAAAATTTTATTAATAAGAGAAGGAAATTCAACATGTTTTTTTCAATGATAACCGCCTCTTCCTGATTATAAAAATGAGGTGATTTCGCGTGATAAGAGGACGACTTGCAGACTCGTATAGAAACATGAAATAATGCATCACTGCCTGACATATATGTGCATATATGTACATATATATGTAGTTTGTCCTCGGTGCCAGGTGGATCGATTGTAACGAAACTTGTTTAAAAAAAAAGCCAAAAAGAAAGCTCTCTCTATTTGTCGAAGCGCCAAAAGCCGCCGAAGACGTCGATCATGCGAATTCTGTTACGTAAACGAGACTCCAGGGTGCCGCGTGCACTAGGTCGTGCAGTATCACACGAACCTCCCTCGACAATTGTAATAAGTAAATTGCATAATGTGTAAATAGAACATTATCGACCTATGGAATATTGAGAAGTAACAGATTGTTATAATTAATTTAATAGTAGGACCAAATAACTGAAAATTAATAATTATAAATGATACCGTGGTTTGAATGTAATTTCTAAATGTTTTATTAATAAAATCAGCGTAAATCCATTCCTTGCAGATCTACAGTGGATACTCCATATTGTTCTTCCACAAAGTGTTTGCTTATTATTTTTAAATTTTAATCTACTCTGTGGTATTTTTTCTCATTACTTTCTATGGCAGGTCCTATCATTTTTTTTAAGAGGAAATACATTGACACTTCGTATACATTAAAATTTTATTGAATCTCATTTATAATGTCCTCTCAATGTTCACAGCTATATCAAAAGACTAGAAATAGGTTTCGCTTATGTAACTTAATAGCCGAAACTCATCAACAGTAATCGACGAGACTTTTCTTTGTCTTGACTCGCCATTGGTAATAATAATTAACGAGGAGAGGGGAGTAACGATCGAACGAGGGTATTAGGGGACGTTTCTTTTAGAAGGGGATGAACATTCAAAAAATACATCTTCGACCTTGCAGATCACATTGTAAAATGGGGAATCGAAATGGATAACGATCTACCTTAATTTCTACCTTACGATCTACTGGCTCTTTTTTTAGCGAATTCACTCTAAGGATAAGAGGCTCGCCATTTCTCAGCCTGAAGACATCGACGTGTCGTCTGGTCTATCCTAGGATATTCAAATTATACAAAAAGATTGTCAAAATTCAACATATTCTTTCACAATTTTTCCATTTCGTCTATCTCCGCAATTTTTTTCTTGTTGTTTGCTTACTATTTACCACATTCACTAATATTTGGTAGCTTGCTTTTACTTTTTTTTCGTCTCCTTAACTTTTTTACCTGTACGATCGTGAGCAATTTATATGACGGCAACAAGCAGTCGCCGCCATCTAATCGCCTAGCCATAGTCTATTCTATGCTCCTCCTAATCTCTAGAAAATTCATTCCTCGCTACGACTTTTTTCTGCATCGCGGAATCGAACAGGATCCATCGACGGTTCCATTTTGGATATTAGCACAGACAAGGATTTGAGCTCTGTCGTTCTTTATACTAAGATTGATAATTGGAAATGCATTATCCACTTGTCAGAATGTCCTTAGGATCCTTTGTTTTTCTAATCAAGAGGTCCTTCGACCCGTCAATATTACCTTTAATAACTCCAAAGTCCTAAGCAATGATGATCCAGATATAACGGGAATCACTATTCTTTTTTTGTGAATCACCACAAAAATCTTCAATCTCTAGAATCATCAGTCACTCAGTTATACTGTCCAAGGTAGCAGATGTCAGTTGTCAAATGAGTAAACAAAGCTTGTTCCTGTTCTTCCTTTCCGGGAGTAAAACTTTGGCTTTTCCAGTGTCCTCAGAGCTACTCCTAGCGTACAAGGATCTACTGAACGTGTGTCTGACGCCCTTACTCATGGTCCTGCCACCCTTTCTAAGAGATGCAAATTTTCCCAGAGATGATTTAGTGGCTTCTGGTATATGCGTGGAAGCTTCGGGTACGCCTTCCTTTTTGTCTGTATGAGCACAGTTCAAGGTGGTGACTGTGAATTCAATATCTTTGGGTTCTGAAGAGACAAACTCTTCCACAGGTTCTTCAATGGTATCCCTATCTATCCAGGTCAGACCCATTTCCACCTTCTCGGCAAGATCCTGCCAGTGCTTACGATTCTCCATGGTACCCTCGTAGAGCGGCATAATCCAGGGGAAGGTGTCCGATAAGACCTTGTACAGCGGCAGACATATCACGTCGATGAACCCTACCTGCATCTGGGGCAGTTCATCCCGTTTCTCGCGATCCATCATCGCCACGGGTTGCTGATTTAATTGTAATTTCTCCAGGTCACCCTGGTCGAAGAATTCATCAGCTACCAGCTTGGCGACGCGATGCTGAATCTCCCATGGTTTCGCAATGGCGCTCACGTCACAGGCTGTCATCATCATACCGCATAATACTAAAAAAATTGTTTAATCCTTTAATCTTTAAAACAATACCTTCTTTTTGTTGCATGAAACTTACACTCTTTCTTCTCCTCGCTCTGCCAATCAAACTCGCCCTCGTCTATGAGTTCCATGAACCGATTCTTCTTCTTAAAGTACATGGCCAAGTCAGTGGAGAGGATAGCGTTCTCTACGACCCTCATAACCTTTCTATAATCTTCCATGGAAAGACTCTGGAAGATGTTATTACTATCGGAATTGAGTATCATGACGCACTGATCAAAATGATGATGCTCCATGGTACTGGTCGAGTAAAGAATCGCTAGAGGCGACTCAGTTTTCGTTTGAAAAGCATTATTTGTACCACGATGATCCAAATCATGACAAAGACAAGCTACTAATAGTCCCAGAATCTCGATATCCGTCATGAATTGTTCCATCTTGCCGGTTTTCAACATGGCAAACATCGTCTGTGCCACATTTAAGGCGTGCCTCCAGTTGTGATACTTGACTGGTCTGTGAGATAAGGATGGAACAAAATATTAATTTGGATAACAACAATTTTTCTGAAGTTTTAAAACTTTTCCTCTAATTTCTCATTAGTAATTTACCTGTAGTTCTTCTTCACACTTAGTATCCAACGACACAAAACGTCGTACGGTATATGAAATCTCTGAATGAGATCGCACTGCTTAAACATCCTTACAGTAGCTCTACACGTATCCTCATCCTTGAGATCGAAGTCGATGAAAGTGAAGCTGTAGAGGTTGTATTTTTCAGCCGAAGGAATTGGATCTGACGTGAGCTTCAAAGCGTCTTCATTGCTTGCTGTAGCATGATAACTCAGACATTCCAGAGCGACTTTCTGTTTAGCCATTAACTTGCAAGCTGATTCGTACATCTGTGTGTTGTGTATACCGAGTCCGCAAAAAATGGCGAAAGCCTCGAAAATCGAGACATCCGAATCCGTGAAGGAAGTTCCATTGTCCTGGACAATTATTGAAATGTTTCGATTTTCACAGAAATTCATTAACATTGAATATCTTTAATTTTCATTAATTTTGTACCTTGTTAATTAGCTGTGCCACACCAATGACTGTTCGTTGCCCATTTACAATTGGCATACATAGAATACTTCTAATTGGTTCACTTCCGGTTTCAAGGACCTCTCTCTTCAACCACGTTGCTACGTCACCGATATTCAAAATTTGTCCAGTCGCTGCTACGTATCTGGCAATTTGTCCTAAGGGACTCGAAAGATTGCTCGAACTTGGTCGATATATACGAGCTTCCTGAGTTTCGTTCTCCATTTCGAATACCATCGTGAATTTGTTGCCGCTGGTTGCCTAGTTCATTATTTCGTATGATGCTAAATGCCTTTTGGATTTTATTCTTACATTTAACATCTCGCCAAGTCAAATTTTTGATAATGGCAACGTGACAAACTTTATCCAATGTACTTACATGCTGCTGGAATATATCCTCCATATCAATGTTATTACTCTGAAATATAATTATCTTATTTGATACACCTCTGTTCAATTGTCGAATTGCACTATAGTTACCTCTCTTCTGGATAATGGTTTTCTACTTTCTTGAATTGATCTTCCAGGTCGTTCAACGATTTTCTCCAGATGGCTCTGCAATATATACACACCTTTGAACTTGTAATTAATCGTAATTGATTGTCATTCGCTTTTATTATACTTCGTAATTAATGGTATCAATTGTATTGAGTTTGAGAAATCGATAGACCCCTCCCTCTCATTTCCCAATTCCTCCTCCCCAACCCCGTCTCTTGTCTGCAGACGTATTTTAAGCTCTCAGGAGAATCAGACTGAATTATCGGTTAGGACGAACTGATTCCATTTCAATGGTATTTAATTAGTACAGTATTATCTATTGGTTTATCGATATAATCGACGCAAAGTAATTACACCGATACAGTGGTTTTTAATCGGATTTAACTGATTTCAGATATTTTGTTAGTTTCTTGATGCAGAGCGTATAAGGGCCTTACCGCTTCGCCGCAATCCAAATCTAACAGATAAACAGCGCATCTTTCACACTTGAGCAGCTCCTTTGCTTCCGTCATGATTTTCGTAACGAGACATTCAAGATTGTTTTGTTCCTCAAATATGCTTCTGGCTAAGTTCAGAAGTATCTGATTCCTTCTGTACTCCTGAACCGAGAGTTCAAACAGTTGGGCATTTTGAATTCCAATGCCGCAGAAAGTTAAATACCTAGTCATAGTCAAGTGTAACGATGAGGTATAGTAGAAAAATAATTAAGGTTATGTTCTGCATTGATAACAATTACCTTTGGAAAACCTCTACGTCTCTATCAGTAAACTCATTACTACCATTGGTCTTGTTAATGATCTGAGCTACTCCAATGACGTCACCCTCGTAGTTGCATATCGGCATGGACAAGATCAATGTGGTTTTATAACCCGTCCTCATATCAATGGCGCTGTTAAATCTCGGATCCTAGGACAGTGATAACTCTCTAAAGTAATATCCATATGTGTCGTAAAATATAGTCTATCAGTTTTAACGATAAAACTATTAATATCGACAAACCTTATAGGCATCCTTGATGTTGATGATCTGCTTACTCTGCGCAACCGACCCCGCTATTCCAATGCCAAATGGGATCCTGATCTCCTCGTTCTTTGCTCTCTGTACAGCTTCCTCCAGTTCCGTATCCTGGGTAACATCAAAAAGTTTCGCAACGAGATATCTGTCCTCCAGGGGACCTTTTGCCAGGAAGAGGCTACCACGATCGGCATGTGTAAGTAAACCGACGTTCACTAGTATCTTATGGCAGAGAACATTGATATCCAATTCATTCGCTACGTCGCGAATCAATTCCATGAACAGGTCACCCTCGTCGAGCCTATTCAGTTCCTCTCTACGTCCCATGAGAGACGTCGATGTCCTGAGGAGATAAAAATTCTAAAAATCCTACCAGAACCTAGTCCCATTTACTAGGGACAGTAAATCACGATATCTTCACCTGTTAGGACTCTTGCTCCTCTTCACCGGTGAACTTGATGCTAACCATGATTGGAAAAGATCAGATGTCACGCTATTACGTTTACTTCTGCTTAATACATTTTCTTCTTGGTGAAGACTCGAGGTCGATGATTTCTTCACGAGACTTGAGCTCTGTAATCTCTGACGTAGCTCAGGGCTCGCCTTTTCGCGTAGCCATACCTCCATTGCGATTGGATTGGCTTCCAGATATCTGTATTGCGATTGGATGCATAACAATGTTATATCGAATTGATACGGTTAAATGCTCCTACGGGCATTTACTTTCTTCTGTGATGCATTTTCGAATGTGTTTCTTATCGGATGATTATACGTACTTCCCTACTTTGTCCATTGTGAGTCCATCGTCTTCCTCGGATTCGTGAATGGTATCTTGACAGGCTATTCGTTTGCTCCTACGTAACCTCGTGATATCGCCTTCCTTCAAGTCAGTCTTCGTACTCGAACTTAAGGTTAGTTTTGATTCTTCTCGCATCATTTCCTGTATCTCTGAAGAATCACTTGCGAGACCCGGATCACCATTTTCATTCGGTGCGGAATTTAAGGATGACTGCACCAGAGGACTGTCTTCCCTGTCGGAAGTCTTCGAGGACCTTGGCATCGTTGAGATCTTCATAGTTTCAAAATTCTCGAGGTTATTGTTGTGATTTACCTGAATTCAATCAAAATTACCTTAGACATTAAATCTTGTTTATTATTCATCAACTTAATAGGTTTGTTCTTTATTTTAATTAACAATGTTATTTTGTATAATTCTGAGATTCTCTAAAGGCCATCATTACTACTTTTCGACATTTGATTAGGCCAATTGAATTCAAGGCTTAGTATATGTATTATGTAAAATTATCTTATTCCTTGCTGTAATCACCTCGAGATCATCCGCTTCCGGCAATTCCTCGTCCATTTCGTCCTCGGCCTCCATATCACCTAAAAATCTCGCGAACGCTCATTGTATTTCGGTGGTAATTGATCGTCGGCTGTTGTTAAGGGTGACGAAATTGATTTATCAATGTCCTCGGGATTCTTTGTTCGTGAAAAAAAAAGAAAATAAAAGAAGCAATCCCGATGACTTAACGCACGCACGCACGCAAAGAAACGCGTACGCACGTGCCCTCACATATTGCCCGATATCCTCGCCCTTTGCAACTGACAGGTGCTTCAGACCTGAAAAAGAATTTTTGAATCTGTTGACATTCAATTCAAAAGAATGGAGCTGGAACCGCATAAGTCTATATGTAGTATGTGAATTGGTTTTTTCCTCCATTGAAATCCACTTTACTCTGATTACATACTATATCCTTTTTCCGAGGTAAAAAATTCAACAGCAAAATTTCTCTTGGGGCCGGCTAAGTTTATTTAGGCTTCGTCAAGAGATTTCAACGGTCTTTTCATTTTTATTTCCTATACCAAATGTCATTTCGACAAGGTTCAAATGCCACTGCGATACTGTAACTCTTGGAAAGAGCAAGTTCAGTATTATTAATAATTTTAAATTATCATACAATTTTCAAAGTGCATGTGTAATTTTTTTTATTGATCGGAAAAATCACTAGGGAATACCAGTATCTTCACATGAAAATAATCCACGTATGCAAAATTGATCGATATACGTTTATGTAATATTTATTCACACATTCTCACTGGTATGTCACTTCAACATAGAAATCCTTAAGTAGGATAGTTTTCAACTATTTAATAGAATTATCCCAATGATGTAATCCCTTCAAGTAATTACATTCCTTATTTAGTACCGGTAAAGTGACGCCCTCATTTTCACCCTGTATTTCTATTCCCACGATTCTCAAGTCTAATGGACTTTTCCAAATGAGTCTACGCGACTTTCGTAGGGTCCGTGTTCCATTTTCCAGTCCTCCCTACAGGAAAGGGGGGTGATTGCCTTACTCGTCGAGAAAGGGGGTGAGTCAATAGCGTAGGAGTCAAAAATCCACGTATCCAATGCACGTACCTACGTCACTAGCCAGGAACAAATCTTTAATTTTTATTGGTGGGTGATTTTTGTGTAGTACCGTTTTCAAACGATGCCATTTCGGTACTTGAGGTCGCCATATCGACTAGGAATGGTCTTTTAAAATAAGCTTCAACTCGTTGAATGGATGTGAGGAGCTTGAAGATGCTCTAATAAGAAATGTGGTCAAAGCCTGCGATAAGGGTAAGTACAGATCAATGCTTAAAACGACGAAGACCTGACCTCACCCAATTATCTTCTCTCGCCTTTTTCTTCCTATTTCCTGAAATTCGAACAGCCCCTAGCAATATCAAACCAATGATTATGTTTCTCAAGGCGAACCTTATACCTTTTTTTACTTGGTAGGCGGTTCAAACGCAGTCAATCTTCCAGAGAAAATGTCATCCCTTGCAGTTTTTTTTCCTACCCATACCTTAACGGCAAGACGCTTTACAAAAATGACACGTAGATTACGGTCCCTTTCATCTCATCCATACTTTAGAAATATAGACAAAGTTTTTCTGTCGATGCTGCATATACATATATCAGGTTATTCAGTAGTACTGTATCAATTGAAGTTAGCCCCTCCATTCGATTCCTACGATAGAACCATCTTCAAGCGGTGCAATACTCCTGAATAAGTGCACGTATTTATGTACGTCCTAACGTCGTCATTTTCATACAGTAGGTACCAGGTGCAAGATGAGATCTTTTTTCTCAGGTATGCCTCGGGACTTCTATTTTTCCTTGAATCTTTTTCTTTTAATACTCTGACAACCTCTGCCCTCTGTCTCCGTCGCTCTTCCTCAATTTAGCGATATCTGACGCAATCATTTTCGTTTCTTTTTATACAGGATGAATTTGACCTCGAATGACATTTGCCGTATTATATATTTACACCTCTACGGATCCAATCTTCTTGAATGGTTAAGAAATATCCTCAGGGTATCTCTGCTACTCGCTGGGGTGGCTTAATATTGTTTTTTCAATTTAGCCGCGACGTGCCTGAGACTTTTCCCACATCTTCATTCTCTCAATAAAGTCTCTATACCATCTGATGTAGTAGCCGTCAGCAGCCCACGTCACTTCCCTGCGAATACTAAGTACCCAGGCAACGTTTCCGCGACTCGTGAATTTGTCAAAAGCTCACGGTGGTGGAAAGCAAAAAAAATATACCGTCACGAGTGGCGAATATAATCGAGGAAACTTGATGACGCGCGAAAGGGGGACGTCCGCGCGTTTTGAGGCCGTTTCAGAGAATTTATGAAGGTCTTAAGCAAATACTCGTGTCGTCCGAGTAAATATTGGCTCCCCGATACTTTTATGTGTGTTATTATTTTAGGCCGTGTTTGCCTTATCGATCTTCGCCGCGCCTAATCGAACAGCAACGATGAACGAGAGGCTAACTGTAGTGAGAAAACTACGATTTTTGGTTACCCTCTAAGGAAGAAAAAAAGAAATTATTTTTTTGACGATAAACAAGCTATAGAAAATATCACGTCTCCCTAGATATTTTAACTGATGCTGCGTTCTATTCACTGTACCGGTACGTGGGACGATCTTATACATTTTCTATGTGTACCACAATCCTGTTGTTACATTCATATGGGACGCAATGAGGTCTTATCCCTTCGAGAATAGAGAGACGGATGAAATGAAAAAGTAAGATACGTCGCTCTAGGGAAATTTACGGTTAATTACAAAAGCATAATAAATTAATATTAAAATTTCTAACTCGACAAATACCCTGAACTTTGTTGGAAAGTTTCTGGACTCGATACAACTTTGGCAAATTTATACTCCGCTCTGTTTTATCATCCCGTCAGCGCATCCTTTGTACGTGGAACGTGATTATACTTTGAGAAACTCGAATTTTCACGTGCGATGAGACGCCGTAAATTTTTTTGCTTTCTTTTTCATTAACGACGCCCTTTTGGTCTCCTTTTTATTTTATTTCTTCGTCTTAGCAATTAACGAAGCCAATCCGCGCGTCTTGTCTTAATAGTGTGTTATCCTTTCTCTTTCTCTGTTTTTTTACTCACTCCACGGCTGCGCTACATGTCTACTTTGTCGGACAAACAACGGAGGTCCGATTCTTCTTCTGGAAATTAAATTACGGACATCCATTATTCTCGTGAAAGCATTTCCAGATAAGACTGTATAAGAAAGCGCGTCTGCCGGTGCCGAAGTGAGTTTTATTACGTATCTTGTTTGTCAGAGATTTTGTCTTTCGCTTTCTCTTAAGAACAAATACAGAGATTACAAAATATTTTTTTTTTCTTATCAACGCAAACCAGATACACATAAGTATGTTATATTGACTGAATAGTATAAAAGATTTTTTTGGAAATTTCTATAAAAGTTTCTACATATTTCTTCAATGATAATTTTATCAAAAATCAATATATATATATTATGAACTTGCTCTTTCTTAGTATTGATATATCTAATATTGACTCTCACAAGTGGTTGTCTTATTAATCTATGACTGTACCGTTATCTCGAATTTGGCTTCATGTCCGTATAACTTGGTTGTCTTCAGGCATTCGATACGAACGACGATAGCGGCATTTTTCTAAAGGAATAAGGACGCTTGTATTTGTTCTATTTTTTATGTAAGTCTTAGTCGTCACTAAAAAAACTTGCATTTCGATACCCCGATGCAAAAGAATTAAAAGTCGAACAAATCGACTATATGCATCCCCTGTATATTTCATTCATATATCAGACACTGTATATATATATATATATATATATATATATATATATATATCTTAATAACGTACAATATAGTACGATGCTAGTAACGAACTTGTTCGTTAAAAAAACATTGACTTTAATGGAAAATGATAAATGACAAAAATCCTCTAATCAACCCTCCTGATTGGCAGAGGCAGAGGGAGAAAAAGTGACAGATAATTGATGGAGCAATAGAAAATGTTTAACCTTGGTTCACGTACTTAACGAACCATACAATTTTTCTTTTCTAAAGTAAAAATAAACATCTTATCCCAAATGATTTCTCAAGTTCGATATATCGAATAGAACTATATAATTCAGTAGCGCCAACGTGACGTCCTTAAATAATGACAATCCAGTCTACTCATTGTCAGTAACAACGAATCTCTTATCTGCTTTCGAGTACTACCGTATTGACGAATAATAATAAAAAGCTAATACACACCACCTGTACAATAGAAACTCCAAATCTTAATTCTAATCCACAATACAATATCACGAATCCTGATTATGTCATCTCCCATCCAGACGCCGACTTCACGTCCCAGGACGTCTCGCGTGAATCTCCTAATAGCATGACCCCAACGTTCGCTAATTTCTTGATCACGTTATATTAAGACGCTCTTACTGCATCGGGGTAGATATATGAGATATATTTAAATCAGCCCGAGCCTTCGTTTCGCCCACGTTCTTCTTCACGAGATAAAATCCTGTTTTACTCTGCCGTTTTTTTTACTTTGTACTGTCGCGCGAGAGAACGTCGTGAAGTCCGTCTAACGACGAAGAGAAGAACGGCAGAGGACGGAGACCGGCCGAAAGCTCTGAGCTTACTGAAGCCAGGCATCGGTGGGGGTTGCGAAAGTTGGATAGGAGCTTTTACGTCTGTGTTAATGTGTACGTGCGCCTTGCCGGCAGTGTGTACGTCGGTCGGCTACAAGATCGATAGTAGAGTATGGTCCCGGACACAGCATCCCTGCGTCTCGCGCGAACTTTAGAGAGAATTTCGCCGAAAGCTGTCGGGGTAAGGCTCTCTTCTTCGGTGGGAGTGGTTGTCTCGGTGCGTACCCACTGTCGCGCTGAGATTGTCCACCGGGTGGGATATTATCATTGGAATATATTTTTTTTGAAAATACACTTTTTGCGTGAACATTTTTTCATTTTCCCTGCCACCTCTCTCGGATAGAGAAAGAAATGCTTGAGGAATTTCTAAATGGAAATTCAATTAATGATCTTTGTATTACCTTATTTTTTTTGAGATCAACATGACTCTTTTTTGGTACAGGAAAGGGACGTTCTATACGCATGCACGACCCTCGTTTACCAGATACCTTGTATACGATGAGTGAGTACAGTATGTGGGATCGTTCGATCATGCGCAACACTCATCAGCCCTTTAAGGGTTTTCAATCTAGCGGATGGCTAGACGCGCGGAAATAGCTAGTGAACCTATCCTGTCGTGTGTTGTCATGTCTGTAATGTCCCCTTTTTAATGCTCTGCAGATTCCATTTTTTTTTTTAATAAAGGCTTGAAATTTTCCATGATCTATAATTAACCTAATACTTTACTTTTGTTATTTTTATTATGAAATAATATTCAAGCTACGTGTGCATATTATTCTTACGTGAAATCGATGTTTTGTACACTGTGTAATGAAAAGGGATATAAAGTAACCATTTTAAAATAGATACCCAATATTCTGCACTGACCGATATTATATACTCGGTATATTCATAATGAAATTACGGTTAATGCATCCCGTTGAAATTTACCTTGCTTCACCGAGCAAAGTTACCTCAAGGGTTGATTGATGTTTTCTCGAAATAATTAGGGTGTTCCCAGAGCCCCGTCGCCACAATCACGACTCTAGAAAATTAACAGCATCACTTATTAGCGTACTTCAAAACAAATCATGATTAACCACCTATCACTATCGTTCATTATGATAAAGTTTATTCACCGTGCTTGATAGATGAGAATTCGTCGGAAACTCATTGAACGAAATTACATTATAATGATAAATAAGATCTTCCAGAGTCAAGTATGCCCATGTGCCCTTTGTTAATTATTTTTTTAACGAACCTTGGTCTTTAAATGAGACTTCGCGCTCTACTGCTAATATACTAATTACTATGACTGTACATTAGACACAGCAGAAGCTACGCGAATCGTCAAATGAGCATCCTCATTAAAATGTTTAGAGAGGTAGAGACTGTATATATAGGTATAATGCCATAGACTTCCTCAGTGTCTAGGACAGTAAGTTTCACATGTATAAGGAAGGATTTTGTGGAAATATTATACCGACATTGAAATACCGTATGCATGTGGGAACGTATTAGGCGCTTGGTATACAAGAAACCCGCACGAAGCAACGGCTTCAATGATTACGTCATTAACGTAATGTCTGCGTTAACAATGACCGAGTTGTTCGCTAAATCGGTCCTACGGAGCAAAACCAACCCTCCGAATGGCTGGCGCCGCGTTCCCTCCCGAACCCTTCCAGCCCTTACTATATACTTAGAAGAGCCCGCTACAGCATCCGACACCCTCCAAGATATCTGCCTTCGTCGTCTTCCAACCGACACAAAAGCTACATCGAGGAACTTTGCCGATACAAAGATAATGGAACGCTCTGTTTCATAATGGCCTCGAACTTAACGTGGAGATGGTCTTCTCCACGGCGTCATAATCAATGATAGACATTCCAGGACTAGGCGTCTTGATTAAGAAATCGTATCGGCCATTTTGAATTTTGATACGTACGTATTCAATTTTTTTAATTGGGGTGAATCAGGGATATTTCATAATCATTGGTTATTTGATGATTTGTATTATTCCAAGCTTCAGATTTGATAACATGCATATGTTTATGATGAGAGATGGTTTTTTTGAGAATATATTTTTTGGGGGAATATAATGACATTTATTGGATTTGAGGAATAGGACTTTTCAGAGTCCGTCGTCTGAGTCGTAGAAACGTTCGTAGTTTGCAGCTGATGGTTGAAACGAACTGTAGTGTTTCTTGTCATCCTCGGCCAATGGTTTCTTTTTCTCTAATGCCAAGTAAATTAGGAACGGGCAGTATGCTATATTTGAAAATCCAACGATTCTCATGACCCATGGAAATCCAATAGCAGGAACCATCTCACTGCCCATAATGGGTCCTGTAAAACGAAGGATTTGTAAAATGTATCATTGTTATCATTGACAAAAACAATAGAGATATTTTCGTTTATATCATATTGATCACCGCATCGATAATATTTATCAGACAACAAAAAATCGCTCGAGGTAATTTTTACAATGATATAGACAACAATTTTGAATTTTTTCTAAAAGTCATTTTCATTTTCTTTTCACTCAGCAGAGTCCTTCCTTTAAATAACCCGTACTCGAAAACAACTGGCTCCTACTGAATCGTATGATACTTTATGCTTAGAAAACGTGTGTCATTTTACCCAAAGAGTAGGCCAAGCTGACGGCCACCTGTTGAATGGAATAAACGGGACCGTAGTTGCCATTTTGATCGACTAGGCTTGCCAGCAATGGTACCAGTGCAGCATCAGCCACCCCTATACCCAAACCCATGCCCAGATGCGGAATAACCAGCTGCGACATTGTTGTAGCGGACGGTATCAAAATGGCACTAAATCCAACGAGGATCATAGCCAAAACAGCAGTTTTGCAACGTCCATATCGATAGGCAATGACGCCAAAGAAATTGGTGCCCACGAGATATCCAAGGCTATCCGGAATAAAGGCAGTACCCAGTTGCCATTTCTGAAGAGGAAATTTCATAATTAAATTTTTCTAATAATAAAACAAATTAGTTTTATATATACATGTATAAGCGTTCATTGTACTTTTGGCCTTATGTGAGTCCTTAGCCAGATTGGTAAACATGGTTCCAAAATGGCCATTGGCGAAGTCGAGCACCATATTGCTCCGGATATTATAAGGATATTTGTGTTAGATAGTAAATGGGTCCAGCCGGTGTCATCCTCCATTTGCTGAAAGTAAATATCCTGTAAATTATACGATATTTACCGGGTGACGTATTTCTAAGTAATAATACATTGGTGTTTGTTTACTTCGAATTTTGGATGAAAATCCAGACTCAATAGTTGCAAGCCTAGAGAGAAAATTACGTCATTAATAAAGTCCTTAGATTCTGAACTGCTATTGGCTATATACTGGGTCATTTGGGAATATTGAACCATCTGAAGGTGGCTGTATTATAAAAATCAAATGGATGAGCTAACTTCAGATTACGCAATATTCTTGAATAACCCTGGATATAACTAGGCCAATAACGGCTCAGTAATGGACCGCAATTATGTGTTTCCTGAGATGACAGACATGCCACGTGTGATTTGCCGATCGGTTCTCCTCGAATCCTTACAGATCAATACTAGGATGAAACAGGATACCCATAGAAAGGGTGCCATCTTTCCTTCCAGATCGTAAAGGACTGAACCCATGGGATACCCTAGAAGGACACCTAGGGCTATACTTCCTAGAATGAAACCCATGATCTTTGACCTTTTGTCTTCTTCGGGATACTGAGAAGCTACTAAGGACATGCCAGATACGCCTATGCATGCTGAAGAAACGCCTTGGACACTTCTTGCTAAGAAAAGGACCTCGTACGTCTGTCCAAAAGCAAACACTGCAAATGATAAATCATTACTTGAGCTAATTAAGTATTGTAACCACGTAGAAATTCAATTAATTCAAAGTATAAATGAGTTATCGACTTGTTGTCGGATAGACATAACGCTGTGACGTCGCCGGAAATTTGGTTTCTTTCAGTTTAATAAGTAAAATTAAATTTTTTTTTTGTTATTTTTATTTTTGAGTGTCTTTGACTTCATTTTTATCCCATTCTTGGTACTCACGTAATGCTGCTAACAGGAGGCTAAGTGTACCGAGAAATAAGGGTTTGGCATAACCCAGAGTACCCGTAAGAGTTCCTACAGCTGGATTCAAAAGTAGCTGAATAAATGCTTTTGAACTTAGGAGTAATCCGACTCGACCACTTTCGTCTGCTTCACAATCTATTGTTGAATTTCCTTCCAAGGTGCATAGATAATCCGGTATAATAGGTACTGAAATAAAATAATTTAGATATATCTTATAAAAATTCTTTTTTAAACAAACGAGTTCAACCAGAATAATTTCTTTTTAATTTTTTTCAGAAATATATCTTTTCCAAGTTTTTTTATTTTTGAAGTTTAAAAAGATCATTTTTCACTCACCAACCACCGTAAGAAGAATGTTATCCAAAAAGAGACTGAGATAAACCACAGTTACGAGAACCGCGCGGGAATTTCTTAGATTTTCAAAACTCATTATCCCAGTGATCATATTACCGCAGACGGCTTATGAACTCGAGAGAACTTCAAACCAGTTATATTTCAACTATGACCTCAATATTCTCGCCAAGTTGGCTTCATTATGTTTTCAGGAGCGAATGATACGCCGTTAAGATACGTTCTTCAAAGTGGCGGCGTTCTTAAGTTTTTCAATAACAGCGTGATATAAAGCGTATATAATCGAAAAATGCATTTTCTAGGGATTTCACATGGTGACTGACAAGCCTCACGATCATGGCGTTCCTTTTATAGGTTTTGAGGTAGGTGCTTGCGCAGAAGCTTATGCTCGCAAGCAGAACAGGTATATGTGCAGCTTTGCTGTAGCTCTGTTTTACGAATCGCTGCGCTTTTCGATTTCTTTCGATTATACCAGCTTATCTTAGGCGAACAGACTCCTGCGACTTTATGGCTGTTTATGGTGACCTCATCGACCGGAATAATCGGGCCGCCGGATTTTGTAATTTCAGAATTTTCAGGCTCGAGTGTACCCGTCCGACAATGCGCATTGGGACATTCGTTAAGCTAACAGTTTTTCCCCCAAAAAAAAGGAGAAAGCACATTTGTTTTTCTGACACTGCAGATATGCATCACAATCCATTGTTAACGTAGAACAAGTAATTTTTTAAATGTTCAATATACCATAAAGGATTTTTAAATTGCTCTTTTTCTCCTCCTTTCAAATAGCTACTGCACGTAGCGCAACAAATGGGAAAACTAATAATTTTTTGAATTGAGAAATTTCTATTCTTTAATAGGAAAAGTCTGCGTTGGCTATATATCCGTTACGAGAATACCGACTAGTAATATTAGAACATGGGAAACACGAATACTCTGATTCGATATGAGATATCGGACTTTCAGAGGTAATGGCTATCAAGTTCCCGGACATTTCCATTGGGAACTCCCATCAGCCTTCTGAAATATACACCTGCGCTCTGATTGCTAAATTACGATACACGCTTAATGCAATTCGAGAGACTCTGAAACTGCGACATGACACAATCCCCCCATTTACGAATCTTTCCAAACTACATTGTAGTTTCATTCGTATTTTTTGGTCCGTTCGCTTCTGTGATAGATACGGATTGGAGCTACGGTCATGCGAGAAATACCTGTTTTCTCTGATCCCTAGAGAATTCATTGCTGACACCTTTTCCACAAAAGATACAGAATACTGACAAATGGGAATAATGGGTAACGGTAAGAAAAAATTGTGGTACAAAAAAAAGATATTCCTGTGATATTAAAAACTTATATAAACACTTCTTTCAAAGTTATCGCAAATTTAATATAACACTATAATTCCATTTTTTTATCCATCACGTCAATGCCTTATTTTGAAAGAAAAATTTTTTGATGTGAGTAAATATATTTAATAAAAATAATTCTATTTCTAATATTTTATTTAATAGTCACAAATGTATATGCACACTATGTATATTAATAAAGGAAATCAATTAAGGATAATTACGTAAAAATGAAGAAGCTGAAGAGAATAAACATTAAAACCGTGTTATTCTTGTGATTTCATCATCCTCATCCTCCTCTCTAATGGTAGCCTCACTTTGCCCTAATTTCGGACTAGAACATCTCGATGGATAATTCTCATTAGGACCTCTACGACCTGGAGACAAACGTCCTTCCACGTAAACCTCAGTCTCTATACAATCCTTCTCCTCCATCACTATTTTCGATCTTCTAGGATATCTGGGTTGTACATATCCCACGTCGAGACTGTTCCTTCCGATAGGACTTCGTCGTCCCTACACCCAACGAAATCACCTAATTAATCGCATTTAATCTGATCTCATTAGAATTAGATTGAGTCATAAAAAAATACAAGAGTAAAGGAACACTGGTACAAATAAATTTCTTTTTTTATTTCCGAAGACATCTCATATGTCGTATTTATCATCCTGAGGAAAAAATATTTTAGTCAAATTTGAATGACACTAAAGGAGTAAACTCACCTCAGGATTTTCAACGCAGACACGTGGTACCACGTAGGAATTTTCAACCTCTCGCATCTCCGAATTGAAACCATAATTATTGTATCCTGGTGTTCGTCGAGGATCAGGACTTCTGCATCGAGTCAGATATCGAGGATTTGGACTAGAGTTTCCGTAATAGTTCGGATATCTCATGGGATTTAGGTTACCCACGCTCATCATACCTTCCGTTGGATGCACATAGTCGTAGAACGGCTGACGAGTCTTTAAAAGTTTAAAAAAATTCTATTTCCTTACAGAACATAAAAGGACCTAAATATAGATATTTATTAGCAAAGAATTATTTTAGGGATAGTATTGCGTAAATTATGCATATAATTTATTAGGCTTTTTGTAATAGGGTAATATATATATACTGTATATGGAAGCTATACTGTCAGGAACTGTACCTCAAAGATGGTCTCTTGTCAAGGTTGAAAGTCATTGGAGGTCATCTACCTTAGGAAGTATATGGACGGGATCAACCGGGACTGGGCAATCTAATCTCGAGCTACGAGTTTAGAATTAGAAGGGACCGAGCTAAACCCACAATAAATCAGATCTTTCGATTTTCTCAAGTTCCTTAGTAAAGCTTTGTCGAGGTATAAAAAGGATGATTTATATACAGGACAATAGAATTATTTACATGCATTGTATACGCGCGGTAATAGATAAATGATTAGATCGTATGAAAATAAATATGAGCTAATTGAAATAAATGATTTATGGGTTTTAAAAAAATGCTGGAATTCCAGAAGCGGGTCGTTGATTCCACATATCAGGATTAGGACTCTGCATCATCCTGACCTGTCTTGCTACGGTGTTCATCCTGGGATCTGGACCCAAATCAGCCGGCTCGAATCTCTGGGCAAAATCTTTATGTCGACTTAGATGAGTCACCATATAATACGTTCTTGGTATGAGTATTCCAATGATAATGAGATAAGCTGTGCCGATGATACCAAAAGTGACCACTGTGTCTCTAGTTTCAGGTTCCATTAGAACGAAGCATGTCACCCAAACTGCCCAAATCATCAGAAGACCAATGACTGTACCAAAGAAGCACTTTCCCTCCCGGTAATTACGTCGTATCTGAGCAATGAAGCAACACACGACGAAAAGTGTCACCAGGAGAAATATATCGTATCCTGAAAGGGTAATAAATAATAATTTCAAAGAAAAATATTTTATAATAATATATCATACCTAGCAAAGCCACGAAGATCAGGCTTCTCATGATAACAGCAGAATCTTCTTTGTTCAAGATAAAAAACATCGTCGATATTGCAACCTGAACACCGAACATAAAGAAGACCATAAGACCCTGAAGATATCCATTAATGTGTTTCGTCAGGAGACTCCCTGTAGAAAATGCAAGGAATAAAGCCCTGGACAGCATCGTCGAGAAGACTAGACCGATGGACAATGTAGAGACAAAAATCTTCCTGGCATTCAACTGTTCCGATCCCATGACTTCATCGTCCATACAAAATGGGAAGACTGTTTGAAGCATGAAGATGGTGGCCAGGATGAGGACGATGGTCAGGGTAGGATTCCCATCGAGTACCTCGTCCACGAAGAAGCGGTATATTATGAAGATTATTATGACCACGCAGGAAAATGTGCCGCAAACAACAATCGTCATACAGATCGGTATCCATCCGGCAGCTTTGAGGAAACCACGCTCTTCAATATTTTTCACCAGACTTCTGGCGTCCGCGCGTCTTTGAAAGTTTGCACATTTACGACAATTCTTCAGGTACTTTCCTAGACAGAGTTTTGGCATCTTCGTCGCGCTCTTCTCCGCTATTACTCTGTACTTGCTTGCGTCGATCTTATAACTCGTGACCTCGATCAATTGTCCGCTGGCAACGTACTGTACTATTACGTATCTCACGGAATGTGATTTTGGTAGAATGTGAAGTGCTTCGTAGACTTCTGCATTACGTATTTCTTTACGTAGTGAAGTATTGAAGTGGGGTAATGTACAGGTTGCACCGTCTGGACACGTTCGCTTTTGAATATTTTGTAGAACCTGGGACAATTCTACTATAGATTTTCCTATACTCAGTAGATATGGAGAATGAATAATTGAGGGACCCATTGTTTGGAGGAAATCATCACTGAATGGATATTCCTGTAGAGGATCGAACGTGAATGATTCAGATTTTATCACGTAGGATCCTGCTGGTGCAATGTCTGAAAAGAAATATTGATCAATTTTTTATTGTGATTTTAATATGTTTTCGGATTGGTATTTTAGAATTTCTTACCATCTACATTGGAATCATCGAGAGGTAAAATGATCCAGATTGCTTGAGGTATTTCGATTTCGAAATTATTTATCCAGGAACGAGTCTCGTCTTTCGTTCCTATTAGGACAATAATGATTTCTGTTTCGTTGTCTGCTTCTACAATTTCTTGATAACTCTTCACACAGATTCCAGCATCTTTACTCGCATCGAGAAAGTATCCCAAAATAAATTGCGATGATGTTATAAACAAATCAACTACTTCGAATCTCGTGCTCAGAAAGTTCACCATGATATTTATTAATGGCTTTGTCAAATTTTGATCTCTGTAGCTACTGACAGGTAGGACACTGTATTCTTGCAATGGTTCAATGATTTCATGATATTTTTGTGGCACGAGGATTCCCATCTCGTAGTGAGAGACGCATTCTAGGTCAACAGCTGTCAAAAGTGCCTGCTTATAAACCGCCATCTTGTCCTGGCAGGTGTCGAAAATTTTTACTCCTGCGAAAAATCAATTTTCCTTCATCAAAAACTAGAATATCAAAAGTATCACGAAGCATTGAAATTATTCAGTGTATAAATGATTACAATTCATTTACATAATACTTGAAGTAGCTCATCTTAAAATAATTAATTTTACTATTACATATGTATATATATTTCCTGATATTTCTATATTATTATTACTGTCAAATATTTCTTCCTAACATTTTCCAATGTTTATGTTTTCAATGTAATATCCAACTTCTATGGTATACTCGAGTTGACATAACTTTCGAGTAGCTACTTTTCCCTAAAATCTAATTCTTTCCCAGAGTATCCTTTACATGCAGTTTATTCTCATGAAATTCGAGGACAACTGACAGACTCTTGAATCTCTATAGCACGAGTTCTACAAGCGCCCTTATAACAAGGGTTTGACGTACCAAGCAAAATTCCAGGAACGTAGTCGTACTTGTTTAACGTTTGCACAACGTACAGTGCCGTAGATACTTCCTGATATGCCTTAGACGAGGAAACATTGCAGTAAGGCCCATAATTCGCATCGACGAATACTAAAAAAAATATTAATAACCAAATTGCAAAATCCCCAAATCATAATTAATGACGCAACATTAACAGTTGTCAAAAAATTACATTTATTCCTTTAAACATCTTTCTAGAAATTCGTAACAATTCTTTTAAACTAACAATTTTTTGAAATACTAAAAAACAAATCGATTCATGCTAATTCACCCGATATTACAGCGTCGCCCGGCGTTTCCAGTAGCGTACGATTTCCGGAACACATGACTTCCTCGATAGTCACAACGTGTCGTAGTAGGTGTAGAATAAGAATGATCTTCCGGAACATCTTTACAGTTGGACAAATGGTAACGGACGAGAATCGAAGTTAAGAATCACGAACCATAAAGAATCATGGTTAAACAAAATGGAGCTAGTCAAACTGTCTTGAAGAAGAAAACGTAGTTTGTTTCTCCCTTTCTTCTGTTTAGTCGATATCCGCTTTAGGGTAATTTCCAACCCTCTCGACGTTTCACGCCAGCGCCTCTTCACTCAAAACTTTCCCTAAATAATACATGAGCACAGGACCACATACGTATAGAATACACTTCACATTTTTCAAAAGTTTAAATCTTAAGTCATTGAGTGGATGACACTCACCATTAGATTCAACTTCTTTTCTTTTTACGGACTTAAAACTTTATACTGTTCAAAATGACGCATTTTCCCACGACGTAAGTTGGATAAATGGTGAATAACGGTGCTGTATACTTTTACCATTAAATAAATTGAATTATAATACAACATATATATCAGTACGACATTGATTTATACGGATCATAAATATCGTATTAAATGACACAGAAATTTCTGTAAACAGAAAAAGAAGTGATTCGATACAAGTAGAAATCATTTCGCATTGCCAAATTATACACTTTCGAAATACTTTCACGTTTCACTTTCATTTATACGATATTAACGCGCTAAATTCAAATAATTTTATAGGGGTTATTTCTATTATTTCTTTCTCAAGTTTACACTGCGATACGTCAGAACGATCCGACAGTACCGAAAGACTGAAGTTAATACAGGGACTTGCGTAGTTACTAACAGATGTTCCTTCATGACTATACCAGGGCAGGTGTTACACTGCATAGGGGTTGTTCCTACCGAAGCCATATCCCTGCTGGCCTAGCATCTTTAAACGAATTAAGAGTTTAGCTATTGGAATTGTGCAGCCATTTAAGAAGACAGAATGCCTAATCGACAGTTCAGGTCGCTCGATTGAAAACGTTCAAGGCTATTTGCGAAGTAAAAGAAATATATGAAAATCGGTGACAAAATTATTAATGTTTGGCATTAATGATTTCTTTTTAATTGGAGCAAACGTTCTCGTATATATTTGTTACGTTATTGGTTGCGTAAGATTATCGTGGTGCTATAGGTATCACTTTCAGGGACGGCATGCAAACAGCTGACTGTATCGTACTGTAATTCTTTGCGATTGGATATATCTATTTAATAAATACATAGAAAAACCGGGTTATTCTTGTGATTTATATACTTATGCACGCATAATTGGAATCGGGGTTTAATAAAATAGGGTAAAGTAAGAGGGATGATTGATTATTGACATAATTATTTATTCATTGCTATAGACTTTTTCAAAATAAACATTCCTATGGTCGTTCCATTACGCAACTGTGCACACTGGCGTATGTTTCTGTATATAATAATTTGCAAGTAGCTGCATTATTGTCAAATGTCATCTCGCCCACTTTGAATTCCGGATTTACCGCCACCTGTGAAATTATCGATTAATCATTACACGTGTATTTCTAATTAGGAATATTTCCTAGTGCATCAATACAATACTTAGAAGGTTAAACCACAAATGCACAATATATGGAAACGAATAATAAAATTAATTATTAATTAATTAATAAATAAAAATAAATAAATTGCTAAGAGTTATGCCAATTTAGTATATAGATTTGTAGTACGAATTTTCTATATTTAAATACAATTTGTACACGAGTAGTATAAGCGTATGGTGACGTCTATATGTATAAAATTCTAAAAATATCAAAGAAACGTCAATATTATGAGAAGAATCGTAAATCATTTTTTATATTTGAAAAAAATTGCCAGAACGAAGATTTTCATGTAAAAATGTTGCTGTTCGCGTGATCAATACGATACGAACTGTAGTGGATGGATATTCTCGTTTCTTTTATTATATTTTTCTTGTTCTCTTTTTCTATTACGTTCTCCTTCTCTTCTTTTATCGAATTATAATACTAACGCCCACATATCGCTGAATGAATTTTACTCGCTGATCTGGAACGACATTTTCGTTGGTGAAACGACTTAAACGTATCCTTATACTTCCTTTCCAATGAACGTCATTAACTTTACGTCGTGTTCGATTAACGTTTCCGACTTTCTAAAGGCTTCCTTACGTTTCGTAGCAATTCGACCGATTACACCCTTAACGTTACTGTGTGAACTTTATACTGTCATTATTTATTATCGATATTTTAATAAGGTCTTTAGTCTCTGCATTTATTTAAAAAATTCTTAATTCACTTGTTATAATAATCACCTAATACACTTTCTAGTGTCACCGTAATGAAACGTATTTACGATCCACACTTGAAACAATTGTTCACTTGTACTTTACCTTTAATCTTTTTTTGCTTAACCTTAACCCGTATTATATCAGTGACATAGACGAGCATTGTACGAATTAAATACCTCGCAATCACGAAATCGGATTAAAATGATATAAATTATAATACTTTTTTTTCTCAAGACCAACAATAGTGATCCTCGTAAATTTTGTTAGAAGAATAAAATATGTATTTGAAGACAATTTTACAGTTTCGCAAAACTGATTGCGACGTTACTTGTTTAACGCTATCATGAGCCACTAAGAAGATAACCGTTTAGAGGAAGTTTTGAAATACGCTCTTGTGGTTAGAACGACGATACGAACTTTGCTAGAACAATTTTACGTAACATAGCAAACTGGACTGGAGTCTAGTCTGTGTCCTAGAAATAGGATAACACTTCTTGTCTGTAGAACCCTCGATGAAATTAAATGTCCCGTATACATGACTAGCCTAACTTCAAAGGTAAGGACCATAGGAGCCTATAGTGTATCGTAGGAATTTCACGTAGTTTTCGAAGGGGTTAATTTTCTTTCCAAAAAGGAGTAAATTTAGTATAACCTTTCAAGGGTTGATGATTCTCCAAAGGATCTTTTGGAGTACGCATGATTGATCAAGTGCAAATTATAAATGATAGATAAATCGATGCCGGTTGTTGCTCCATCAATGTGTATCCAGTCGGAACAAGTTCACGACCTGATCCACGATAACCGTCGATAACAAACAATGATTAATTCATATCGGAAATTTCGGAACAGTCAAATACGTCTTATCGCATATTTTTACTCTCGTGACTAAAATATTATTATCAAATTGTAATAACGAATCTCTTACCTTAAACGTATATTGTCCTGGTTCCAATTCCGAAATATCCACCCATTGGCAGTCTATGTTATGTTTATAAATGTCGCTACAGTTCACCGAGATACCTTGATCCCCATAATTAGCGCATTTATACCTAATTACAGATTATCACACATTATTAATGATTCCAAAAAAAAAAATGGAACTGAAAATATATACCTGGGTTCAATTCCCGGCATACACTGATTATCTTCCAGACAAAATGATGCCTTGTGACCTTCAGCCACTTTATTCCCATTAGAATCAATAATGTCAAAGGTCGCGAATACTTCCATTGAATGATAATGCCTAAAATCATGATTTCACCATGAAAACAGGAATGCTCCTACTTTATGACAGACAATAAAAAAAGAGTCCTTATAACGTACATATGGCACATATGCCATTCCCAGAGATGCTTCGGTACAGCCGGTCTAAAATCAGCTGTACCAGCGTTTAGAATTCTTGCAGTGAACCTGAGCAGTCTTCTGGTCTCCAGGTGCCAGTTGTCGGATTCCCGTTGGATCCTATAAGCCTGGGACGCCACGCAATTCTCTTCCATCGCGCATTGAAGCCAATAGAGTTGCCTGTCCTCCAGATGGGCAGTTCTCATGAGTTCAATGTGATCAAACACGAGATCAGCCATGTCGCGTAGGCAAACCACACTAGCCACATTCTCAGCCATACCTATATATATATATATATATATATAAGCACATATAATAGTCGATAACACGTCATCGATTGTCAGTACCAAGAATGATTGCAATGGATGCTGAATCGATTGACACAGATGACTTATTGATAGATAAAATTTATTAGTTCAGTCATCAGAGTTCATGGTATATGAATTATGCAATGCCGTTTAGATAAACTTGACAGACAAAACTTGATATCTCTCATATCCAACAGCATAACAGTACATAAATAATGGAATTTACAAAATGTTATACCTGGACATTGTATTGCCTTGTCGTGGAGGCAGTGTGCTAAGTTTGTCTCATCTCCATGGCACTGAACTCCACTGATAGCCATAGGCATTTTTTGACCGCCAAAAAAATTCGTTTGTATAGCATCCGACGCGTATCCTAAACCAAGTTGACGACAAACTACACCAGCTTCGAAAAGGGACCATCCATCGCCACAGACTACTCCCCAATCTGAAGATGAATTATTGATTATTGGATTTATTGAATTATTGGACATTATGTTTCTGTATGGGGTATATCGTGTCTTATTCTAAATGTATTTACCTCCTTTTCCTAATTTAACCTCGACTCTTCCTTCTGTAGGTATACGACCTCCTACTAGACGTATCGCCATACCTTGTTGGTGAATATCCTTGATCTTTATTTTGGGTTCCTTCTTTTTAATAGGTGCAGGCGCTATAGTCGATTCTTGCTCGTGTTTGCATATTACACCTGCAGCTTCGCTACTTTCGCAATCCGATGTGCCCCAACCGTCGAATCTACATGTTGATAATTCATCCTCGGTGCCGTCGCAATAAATATTGTCCATCCAAAAACGTCCTAAGAGCCAGGTATTTTAGGAATATTTTTTTTATAATTTAGTAGGTAAAATGAAAACCGTACTTCTTGCCTGGCCGAAATGTCCGTTTGTCGTTGGTTTTACGGCACCTTCAAATCCCAATTGTCTGCACACTACATTAGCTTCTAAATAATCCCATTCATCGTCGCAAATGCTACCCCATTTCCCATCATGGAGAATCTCGACGTTTCCTGCCAGCGGAAAATGCATTTTCGTTTCATTCAAATGGTATTCTAATTTAATTTCCGCTAGTCGAGAAATGATTGATTGTTTTATCGATATATTGACAATTGGAGCGAAATGTACGAAAATGTATGACTTATCTAATGCATAATTTTTATATTGTATTGAAAAATCATTTTTTCAAAGTGATTATAGTGATACAATAAATATGCGAATACATACTGCGTATTCGGCAGTTATACTAATTATGCATTTTTACACAGTAATGCGCAGAGATGATATAATTTTTATGTCGATTTGTGGAAAGATAAAAGAATCGAACCCGCACTTTTACGATCTTCCTGGAAGTCTATCTCAATGAACGCGTGCACGCAAATCGTACCGAAGTGACAGATATACTATTGACACAAATCTTCCGCAAGTTGACCCCTTTTTAATCGACGTGACACAATGTCCATAAGTTACGACTGATAAAAACGGTCTTTCATGCCGCTCCATTTCTTCCTGCGATTTATAGGTCTGTTGGAAAGTCAGTTGTACAGTCGTTGCAAAAATTCTTATATTTTTAAGAATTCTCATCTTGGTCAATTACAGTTTCTCATTATTGTGTAAATTCGATCGTATCGTTTGAGATGCTTAATGACTCGAGATATGAAGATTTGAATTAACGGTATCGTTTCTAAGATTTAAGAAAATTGAAAAGAATGAAAAAGAAGTAACTCTTTTGACTTTTTATACTACCTTCGTAATCTCCCTTTCCTTCTACGAGTTTCAATGCGCCTTCTTGCTTCTTCAATTTTCGCACGTCCTTCTTAAGTTTCTTCACCATTTGCGCCTTTTTCGCCCGGTTTCGCGAAACCGTTTCATTATTACCATCAATGAGTACTATCAGGCCCAAAATTACCACCAAGCAGAGAAGCACTGTCCCACTTAGTTTGCACATACTCTCTACTACGAATTTATCTGAAATTCGCAAACTAAACAGTGCAAAACTCGATTTACCCTCTAATAGTCAAACAAGCCCGCAAATTCAGTTCCTATTAAAGCATCGACGTAACACAATTTCCACAATTTTAATTATTGCAAATTCCAATCTTTATTTAAACCTCCATTCGACAAACGCCAATAAATGTACACGAGACCGAAATATAATATCCAAAATAAAAAAAAAAGGTTTTTCTTGAAATTTTCAAAATTTAACTGCGAATTTAATTAACGGGTTATTAATGACAATTAAATGTATTATCTTTAATCAATCAGTATGCTTTCACAATGAAATGCCATTTCAACTGGACTTGATGTCAGATTGCCAACAGGAACTTGACGCGGCACTCTTAGCCGCGATTTTCAAATGAGCTCTCACCGATTCGCTCGTTCTCGCGTTATGTTCTCCAGACAACTGATTACGTGCTCTCCATCTCACGCAATGTAATATCTTTCCTCTGGAGCTACGCATAGCAATCCTATGCCGTATGTAACGCATGATAAAACGCGATGACTTCACGCACGAGCAACATATGGTGTCATGACGTTCGACAAGCCTTCTGGATCTTTTTTTCCAACCACTTTGCATGCCTTTCTACTCATCTGTTCTCCAACTTTTTTTCAAATATTTTTATTCCTCTCCGTTTTTCTGTTCTTATTCGTACTCTTCTCCTTCATCTTCTTCTTCCCTTCCACTTCTCTTCTCTCAGGCTAATCGATGACCTCTACGCATGCTTATCGTCACGTAGACACGCACGAAGATCGCATACGATTTTTCAATTAGAGGATCGAAATTCGCATGAAGTTTTGATTTGAAGAAGAGGTAAGATGTAGCTTTTAAAAAATACGTAATTGAAGTCACGAAAACGTTAACGCGTTATTACAGTGTTTTTCGTAGAGAATATATTACCATGAGAATAATTGGATTTATGTTCATTTTCAATGGTTTTTATATTGTGCGAAGAAAATATATTTATTCATTTAAATTGAATTTCCATTTTTCTTTCTCAAGAGAGAAATTTTTTTTGACATTATAATGCTGGGAGTTGATGAGGAGTATAGATTATCGTATAGGAGTATAGAGTTAATATGTGACCTTCTCGCTCATCGCTTCTCATTCAGAGAGACACTTATATTTGATTGTGTGAGGCACGATACCTACCGGAAGAGAGGAGAGGATTCTCACGTTGAAACGATTATTTTATGTCTGAAAGAGAAACGAAAAAGAAACACAGGAAAAAAGTTAACGAGGGTAGCAAACGAGCTGCTAGACAAGGAGACTCAGACCTTCGTCCGAAAGATACTCGAAATTTCGTATCAAGATTTTCTGTTGGCTTAATTGTTCAGCATGCATCTTAAGTATCCACGCTAATTACTGGTGACATATATTTCCGTATGAATTACGTCACTTCCGCTTTTAGAATTTCAGATTAACCTCGGTAAATCGTCGATATTTAAACCTTAATAAAAACAACCCTCAAAGTGGTCTTTAACCATAAACGGAAATGGAGCAATCTTATCTCATCTTTATTTAATTTTCTTAAGCTAATATCACAGGAAAGTCACGTCTCGCGCGATATGAGGTTATAAAAACTTTTGCCCTTTTAACTTCCGTATCAAACGTGCCTTACTTGACCTTCCCTTTTCTCAGACGATTAAAATAGAATGTACAAAATCTCCATAACGGTTCATGGTTACGAAAGATAAAAATTAAGTAAAACATATAACTAACTGACCCAGTGTAATCAAACTTGGCCGTGCTATAATGTGCATGCGTTTATTTAAAATCATCAAGAGTATTAAGCGGCCGTGGAAATTTGATCAAGAGAAGGAAAATAAGGATCTCTGGCAGGCATAGAAAGTGCGAAACAGCATCGATCCTCCTGTGGTAAGTGTGTGGTCATTATTCGATACTTTCGACGTACCGTTCGATATTGCACAACTGAGCGTGCAGCCCTGGACTCACGAGCGTTGCGATTGATTAGTGTCGCGATATCGCTGTTGAATTAATCATCGACCGATCGCCGATTGCTTGTCTTCCAAAGCGGGTATCCAGCGTGAACCAAACGATGAAAGATCGGACGGATAAATAACAACTGTATAGATATTGATATTGAGATCAATCGTCGTGACATTACTACTAGAAACTATATCGAGAAGTTCAAGATTATTATAATCTGTAATATCATTAGATGTATGGAATATATATTAAGTGTATATATATACATATATCACAATATACAAAATGTATTTGCATAATTATTAAATAAGATGGACAAGAATAGCCTAAAAGAAAATATAAGAAGACCTTAGAAAAAGAAGTAAGAATAAATTAATTAAAATTTTATTATTAGATATACCGTCGATAACGTTTGTAATTTGAAGAACATTATAGAAGAGTACAAGACATTCTTAATTAATTGTTTATTTATTTGTTGTTTTATTACTGTAATTATTATGTATTATCTACGACAAAGAATCTCTTGAACAGCGAAAATGGGTATGGGTGTCGATCGGGCATCGGCCCTAATTATTTCTTACTCCTCTTCTTGGCGCTTCTTTGTCATTATATTCGTATGGCGGCGTTCGATCGTGACCCTTGCGGCGTTGAGAATGCGTGTAAAAAATGTATAATTAATCTAACAGCTGAGTGTAAGACGCTTTGGTCGATGCGTAACCGTATTAGACTCTTGGTGAACATGGTGAAGCAATTATCCTGGCTATTAGTGAAAACGGCCCACGGTGCATTCTCGGCATGCTTTGGGCATGAGACTACGGTGTAAACAGGGCTCAATGGGACCATAAGACTCCATAGGGGTCCCAGAGACCAAAAGAAAGGGGAAGGGGGAGAGGGGGGGTCATAACTGTGGCGCCATAACTGATTTTCGGTCCCAACTAATACGTCATCGAAAGTTAGAAAGGCTCTCGATGACGAATGGTAATAGTATAGTTCATTTGGAGTCCTTCCATTTTGTTAATACCTCTATAATTTTCGAATTGCCTTATTAAGTGTATTTAAAAAAAATTAGTTGTTAATAAAAAGGATGTTAATGACGTGCGGTTTGTTGTGGCCTGACATATTGGGCGAGCAGCGATCAAGAGAGTATTGAAATGTGAATTGATGATTACCTTTTTTCGAAATGGAAAGAAGCTAGCGCTATGATTCAAAATCCAATCGCTACGATTTATGGATCTATCCTTGGATCCATGACCTCGAAAGCCGCAGGACATCGAACCACCATAGTAGATGACGATGCAAAAGTGTCGGCTTGAACGATTGTCGTAATTCTAACGACGGAATCATTGCCAATTCGCTGGACTTATAATAGACTTTATTGTACACTAAGCTGTTCCTGACAATTCCCAGCTACGAGGAGAAATATGCGTGCTCACATCGTGTACGAGAACAAGAAGCTACAGCGCAGAACCGCCCTCCGAATATTATTAGCCGGTTATAAGCCCGCCATAGATTCCTTCGAATCTGGCGGCTAGCCTGGCGCCATGTTGGGCGCCATTAGTTCCACAGTCTACCGCCAGATGGCGGTTTCTCAATGCCCTCGTCTCTCCGCGCCTCTTTTCCTAGTATTAATTCCTCTCTCCTCTGCTTGGGTACTTTCTCGTGACTCTGTCTTCCTCGTAGACTACCTCCACCACGTCCGTTCCCACTCTGGTGCGCCTCGTTCTCACCGAGCATGCCACTTCGTTTTGATCCCCTACTCGCATAGTGCACGGGCCTAGCAAGTAGATACACCGGACTTTCTTTACGCGCAGTCTCCCTCTCCCGTTTTCGGGAAAAACCACCGGGAAAACACTCGCGAATCGCCAGGAGAGCCCGGATCGCGAATACACCCAATAGAAGAGCTTACGCGGGACGCGATCGCGAGTTTTCCCGTGTTGGGAAAGGCTGAGTTTTCCACAGTTTTCGCCGAAAAATCGAAGCTCCCTGCTACGCGGTCGGCCATTGCGCTTCGTCGGTGTGCCTGCACGGTGCCTGGTGTGTCGTCGAATATACGGGGTGACTCGCGAAACTAGTACGTACGATAATTACTACCCCTCTGTACATGGAGAGAGTATCTACGCCCATTTTTAATCAAATAATGTCTTCTGCTAGTGACGTGCCGTTATATCTCTTTTTACTCTTTTATCACTCTTGTTTCTTTTAGTTGACGGCAAGTCTTACGCGCACGATCTTCCCTTCCCCGTCGTGTCTTTTACCCCTTTACTATTGTATACACTCCTTACGTAGTTCAATTACTTGTACCACACTGTATTTGTGTGAAGAGTGTTCTAACAAGTGCCAATTTTTAATATTACAATCTTATGGTTATGTATTGCCACGTTGTGGCACGCCGGTTCCTATGGGATGATACATTCTAGATACATAATCTAATAGTCTAGTATAGAGCCGCTCCTCATTTCCTAGATATAGATTCTCGGTCGGTGATCTCAAGCGTTTGAGTATAGGGATCGAGAGACGCGTGTAGTACATGTGCTGTGTGTACATCATCCACGAGAAAAGGGGAGCGAATTTCGTTGTGTTGTCCTGCAGGCTCCTCGTTATCGTCCGATGGAATTCCAGCTCTGTATTCAGGGGTGAATTCCAATTCTCCTCTGTTGGAATCTAGGGTTGATCCGGTTGTGATGTTACGGGTACTTTCGCGAAAATGAATCGGCTACCTTTAACGTGACTGATATATGATGAAAGAGACGATTGAGTCTTGGATTTTAACTTAATCATCTTTGCTTGGAGTTCGAGGTCGATGAACTTTCTTAAACTATGTTATAAATTAACGATTTTTGTGATTTAGCTACATGGAATTACTTATTTTTTGATGAGAGATCATTATTATACATGGTATATTTGAATTTACATTGTTGTCTCTTGTCTAACAACCATCTCTTTCTTTGGAGGTCATCATCCAGATGCATCCTACGTAACAGTAGATGCATCGTTACCCTTATCTTCCACGGTACACCTGCTCCACATACCTCAGACAAACTTCTCGATCCACCGGATGTTCAAAAAGTATCCGTAACTGCCTTCGTAAGTAATCGGAAAAGGCGATCCATCACCGTCTTCCCATACAAATGACATATTACCTTGGCATCCTGCGAAATGGGCGTAGACGCTTGCGAATTATCCGTTAGGGAACCGTTGGGAAAGTAACAAGGAATTTCTCTGCGTCGAGTATGGAGCACTCATCGCTCATCATCACGGTATCTATGTATAACGCGTATTTTCAGAATGCCAGGAAAGAACCGTGGAAAGCAGAGGACAGAGGGAAACGTGCTGCGACGAACAATTCAGTGAGAATAAAAAAGAAGCGGTATTGATAGTTGTGGAATAGTGAGACAACGATAGTGCAGCGAGGAGTCTAAAAGTAACGATAAAAATTGAAAAGACAAGGAACACCGAGATTGCTGACAAGACAACAACAATCAGAACAACGAGGAGGAATTTACTACACAATTCATAGTCAGCACCACGTGGCACACCAACTAACCTGGCCGGATTGTACATTCTGCCAGGACTAACAGGGAACGTCATCCCTCCGATCATCGCTTTAGGAAGAAAAAGGGATCTACCCTTGCGGTGGCCAGGGCCGCAGATGGGAGCTGGTTTCCCAGTGCCCGACAGGGTGATTAACCCCACAGAACGAACCTCGCGCACATTCCTGTCATCCACGCTTCTTCAATTTGTCCAGCTTCTACGACATCTTCTTTTACTGTTTCTTGTACGCGACCTTCCTCACGCGTGGCACCATCTTCCGCACTTCTCTTTACTTCGGCCACGAAAACTCGATCAAGCTGGAATTGATGGAGTTGGAGAACATCGTAGCCAACACTGTGTACCTCAAAGCGAGAGAAGGTCTGTAAAGTATGACGTAGCATCTTTATGTACAACATATAAATATTCTTAAGCCGACTTTCTGCCCGACCTCTTTCACCTACCGCATTTACCTATTTCCCATTATGTTTCAAACTTTCCTACCAATCTTCCTATATCTATATCTATATATACTCTTGAAATACGTTTAATACGCTTTTATGGGCGCCACATTTTCACAGCGCTCCCTGTCGTATCTTAGATGACCCTGTGCGAATTTACTATTCTTCCTATGTACCCACCCCTAAGGGCACTGTCATAGATTTCTCACACCTGCTATACCTATTCCAGAAGACTATACTCGGTCGAGGTATGATCTCATCTGATTTCCTATAAATTGCATTAGTGAAAACCTCTAAAAATGTTATGGGTTGAACTAGTGGTGAACACGGGACACGCAAATGCGTGAACTGATGCGTCTGCGTTTCTCCAAGTGCCTCTGACGATCAACTCAGTTTCTTCATATATATCTCTTCTCCTTTCGCTCTCACGTATTCCCATCGAGCTTTCGCATATCGTTAAGCGTGGGAAGTTAATTTCGCGTACGAGATCCTCCTCGAAATCCTTCCCTTGGATGCCTCGATAAGCAATTTACTCGACGAGCAGTTGGGAAGTCTCGTGTCTCCCGCGTATACATATATTTCGTATTCATGAGATTCGGTTAATCCATTCAGCAATGGCTACGTCGCCGATCGTACCACCTTTCTTGGTGACTTTCAAACCTGCCGACCCAACGATAGATACCCAAGCAATCCAATCAATTCTACGTACCTACACTTGACTCTCATGACCACCCACAGTCATTCATTATTCACTATTCTATACTTTTACTGGCCTCCAATCTCTTAAAGCGAGTTTGCCGTTTTCAATAATGCGAAAATTGCAAGAGCAATTTCCTAAAGCTTTGCGAATCCCAGGTCCATCCCGATTTACGCTTCCGTACAACAGTTTATCCTATCGTCGGGATATTAAGTTAACGCCGATGAAGTGTACCGTAAACACGTCTTCATTTTATGGACTTATAAATTACCGAGGGTGCGACAGGAACCGTGAACTTTTGCCTGTGAAAAACTCATGAACGTTGAGGTTCGGTCTCTCTCTCTCTCTCTCTCTCTCTCTCTCTCTCTCTCTCTCTCTCTCTCTCTCTCTCTCTCTCTCTCTCTCTCTCTTGGAAGCATCGCGACGCTCGTTTTTTTTTTCACTTTTTTTTTCATGTTTGTACAACCACGTGCGACGAAGGATTTACGGTTTCATGCCAATGGTATATGTACTGGGTCTCATTCACTCGTTCATAATCACTGAAGCAAGACACGTTTGTCCAAGTTCTTACAATTCCACGAAATCCGTACAGTTGCCACTGAAAGTTGCAAGTAGACAGTGTTCGTTATCATTTCAAGCACGTGGGTTTTGAATCTAAAACACGAAACATGATTTTTTTGAAAATTTCAGTGCTCCCAAGTTACGTGCGTAAAGAAGCACGTGTTCCGACTTGTAAACGAAGACGATAGTGAAGGTCCATCGGTGGTCCAGATTCTTCATTCTTAAGATTCCCATCGACAAGACATTAGGATATCGGCGTTCGTTTATTTGATCTTCGTCGTGTTTAACGCGACGTCAATGATACCTACCGTGAACACGATTCCCTTTTGTCAACTTAACGTCAATTCTAAACAGACTTGATGGCACTAGAGAATATTCGTGCCACTACGTATTAGCGCTCTCGTTACGCTCCTCATAAATTGGTTACGATCATAACGCTCGCGATATTTTCCCAGTAAGAAAACACTGGTAGTAGGGGCAGTTGTTGACTCGATGGTCTTTCGGTGCGTACGATTTCGCGCCGTGCTAGTCGTATCGCTACGGATGACAAGAACGTGCTCACATCGCGATTTACTTTCCCGTCAGGAAGACACATTCGCGTTTTCGACCATTTAAACATCGTTAATCAACGTCCGATGCTTGTAAATCGAGCTTTAGTCGTGTCGCTCGTTGCGTTAACTTGCCGGTTACAACTATCTGCGCGTATTTTTAAAAGTACCGCGAGTATTACTCTTGTTTGCGAACGCCTAAGACTCTCGTAATTAATTTTAGGTTAACCATTACAAATCTCAGTTATTACAGAGTTAGGTCGGGCGAAGGAATCAGGAATTTTGTATTCGCACGCACGCATGAATTTTTGGCGTCGCCTCGCTTAATACACACCCCTGTGAACTACGGCGATCCCTGTAAGGGATGAAGGAAGAGTAAACGAAAGGGAGGTACCCCGGCGCAATGTCGTAGTCGGGTCATGTTTGCTTTTCATTCCCACGAAACAACCACGGCGTAACGCGTTGTACATAGTGTATAGTTATATACCATATATTATCTGTAGTATATATATATACACACACATATAATGCGTCCCTGCTCTCTCTCTGTCTGTGAGTCTTTTATTTCTTCTTTCTCTCTCTGTCTCTCGCGTTCTTCTTCCGTTTCTCTTTTTTTTACCCTTCATATTCTATGCGTACTGCTTTTTTTCCTTGAAGCTACATGTCTTTCGTATACGTATGGTATCGATCAAATGCAGGAAATACGAGTCTTCTGACTCTCGCTTTTAATGTGGATACCTTTACTGTATATAGATACCGGTCATGCCTTTGGCTTTGGTGAAACTATTTTTCTACGGCTCGAGAAATATTTCACTACTACGACCCTATCAATTTACTATGGCCTTTTTCTTGTTCCGTCGCTTCGTCTTTCTCGCACACTTGTTCTTTGTTTTACTTGCTAATGTCTTCTTCTCATTTTTTTCAAAGTTACCGCGCGACGACAACGTCACATTACTCAACAGCCTTGTCTAAGCAAGATGCGTTTTAATGGATGGCGACATTTTTTTATAATGTACGTGACTAAATTAGTGGAACGACGAGAGGGAGAATCAGCCACTTGTTTTTGTTTAAATAACTGTTGAAACGACTCGCTGTTGCACTTTAATCTTTTGCTGTAGTGAGGTCTTCTTCTTGACTCTTTTTAAAGGACTCTTGGTACCTCAATGATACTACAGCTTAAAAGGGATACCTACTCGCGTTCCATACGAATGGGCTCTAGGAGTCTTTCTATTAATTGAACTGGAGTAACTACTTTTTAATGTTCAATCGATACTTTCCAATTAGTTTTCCACGATCTTGGAAATTTCATTACCGCGATTAGAGTGTAATGATAGATTAATGATCTGCATGTTGAATTTTGTTGATGATTATCTTGGGAAGTTAGTGGTAGTCTGTCTAGCGATACCTGGATACCGCCTCTTTTTCTTAGAATTCACAATTTTAACGAGGATGACAGCTGATAACGTTTCTTCTCGTACGGAACTCGCGACGTGTAATACGTTTCCCTACACCCGGTATAATTGACTAACGATGTCGCTCAAAGCCAACATTGCCTCGTAATTATATAGTGCGTAATCATTTACGTGGACATATTTAATTACTATGCTATAACTTCTAAGAGAGCCTACAGTGTTCGATATATGATTTCTATGAAAATCACGGTTGCGATTAATCCATCGATCTGATTAAAGGGTAATTTTCACAGATTATCGATATAGAAGCGTATCAATGAAAATCTGAAGTATAGATATTTATATATCAACGCACTTGAGGCTTCTCGGATTATCCTCTTATTGGTGTACGGAAAAAATATTGTCATTACCCGGAAATCTTTTGATGATTACAACAAACGAAAATCTTCTTAAGAATATCATAAAAAAAGGATAATTAAATGTAAATACAATGTAAGGTTAGTCTTTCTACTATACTGTATTTATTGAATTATGTATATATATGTATATACCTTTGATTATTCTTACTCTGTTATTTGTAGTGTTTCTATACGCACTCCATGTCAGTCTCTCTCGTTCTCGTGGCTGTGTCGTCATCATCATGTCGTTGTCATCGTATCGAAACATACTAGATACTGAGTGGCGACGAGTTGTTAATGATCTACATAGTACAAACTTAACCGGCACCGCTATACGTGCCTACACGAATTTATACTAGTCTTTACGACTTCTTGCGATATCGCACTTTGACATAATCATTTCAGGTTTTTTTTATATTTGATTCTATTTATTGGATCCTCGCGGTTTTACGATAGAGACCGATCGATCTTCGCGTAGGCTGTTTGACTGCAGACATTTCACTTCCAGTTTCATGATTGTCGGCACTTTCGAGCTATGCTATACTATACTGGTCCTGACTTCGTTACTTTGGGCCTCGACTGACCCCCCAGTCAATAACCGATTGATGCGACAGAACGTGTTAATCAGTAGCCGACAAAACTCACGGGAGGCTTGGTTTCGTATTAATTCAGAGATCGAGCATCCGATCCTTGCGTGAAATTGAGGCCTTGGCATGACTCCTTGTTTTTGTGAGGGGTTTTCGATTTTGGCAAAAAGAAAAGAGAGAAATTAATAGAGACCAAAAAGTCCGTTCTAATTGATACATTAATTAGCATTATCCGATTGGAAATGTAGTCCCAGATATTGTGGGTAGCACGGTGCTGCCTACGTATCTGACACTATTGTAATGTACCTTGCAGCCCACAACGGAATGCGAGATGTCAAATGCGCAAGGAATGCTGGCGCTATACACTTAAGGATATCAACATCGGATTCTGCCTTTTACGTTTTGACTTTTATAGTACGAAATTGTTTCTCTGGAAATTTGTATTTTTTTTTAATGCTCATTATCTTTGTCCTTTGTACAGGCGGTGGTGACAGCAATAAAGGGAAGAGCAAGAAATGGCGGAAGATCCTGCAGTTTCCGCACATATCACAGTGCATTGGCCTAAGAGATAAGCTGGGTAAGTGTGATATATACGCATTTACTTGCCAGATCCTCGCATTACACATACTTTTTTAATAGCTCATAAATTTAATAGGATTAACCGTGTAGCCATTTATATAAGACCGGTTTACAAACAACATGCCCATAGGATTCGCATTTTCCCTATACTTGGTAATACTTGTCTAGGCATCGGCTTTTAAACATTTACAAGATTTTCTCCGATGATCGCTCGCGCGCGCCAATCACAATCGACACATCAAAGTATTTCCTGCGGAAGTTTTCATCGTGGCTACTACTCGTCCCGCTCACGAGGAGCAGCACGTCGTTCATTCGTTCGTTTATTTATATAGACGCAGATCGATTGCTCGGTTGAAAAAAGCGGGGTAAATCGGAAGATTTATTTTTACGTCTCGATAATCTACCTACCTATCTATGTATATGCATTCATGTATGTATCTATTACCTAAAGTCAAACTGTGTCTGTCAGACAATATCGTCGCTATAAAAGCGATACCCGCAGCGATTTCTCGAAACTCAACGCCATTTCTCTATACGTTACATAGAATTTATATACCGATTTCGAAAATTGCAATTTCAAAATTTGGCAAGAGACCAAGTCACGTGTGATCGATAAGATTTCTGTAGCAACAATTAAAAACGAGTGTCTGGTGTACGTCAGCACTATTCTATGTACATATATCCGATGCGCTCTCGAATCATCGATCGTTGATGATTTTGTATTTATCCGAAATTCATCTATCATCAGTCTCCGGGTGTATGGTTGTGCCAAAACAAAAACAAGGGGAAATATTCGAAGATGAAGGAACCGTCGGGAGCGTTTCTCGATTTATCGAGGGTTGGGATTACCCATAAATCATACAGACTATCCGATCGTCAAGGATCGAGAATAGTCGTAGATATCTATATGCCGTCTTAAGCTGCCGGGGTCATGACCCTTTTTCCATGGATGAATAGTTTCCTCTCACCGAAGGCAGTATCGTGATAGGCGACTATCTTCATAGTGCATATATGTATCTATGCACTGGGAAATGAACGTAACAGGATCGTCTCTTGGTTACTTTTTTTTTTGTTTGTCGTATATCGATATTTATGTAGTATCGATAAGGTATCGATTTGGAACTGTGTTAAGTACATTTAAGGGAATGTGGAAACGTCTACCATACGTTTCTCTGTGCCATAATAATATTGTGAGCGATAGTCTCGACGAATAAGGTAGTCGCTTGTTCTTTCCCCTCGACGTTGGCAGTCAATCGACGTGTGACCCTCCGCTGACCTCGTCGTTACACATTATTGAATCTACGTGAACTCCCCTCCGATCGGGTTTGTGTACTCGTAGCTGTGTTGTATCAGCTATGGAAAGTACTTGGAACATCTGAAAACCATTGACTTCCATATTGCTCGTATTAACCCACATAGATAAGACCCAGTGGATAGCTCCGGCTAGTCAGCTATATACTTACTCAGCCAGTCAGCTAGTCATTATTACTGGGCCACAAGGGTATTTGCTTGGTCGTATAAGAACTCTTTGGAAAATTGTTAGATGTACTTGGGATGATGATACGCCTGATCGGAACAATTAATTGCTGTTATTTATACTGATAGCAGACTTGGTTCGTTGAACGCACGAGCAACGGGATTTTTAGGTTCGTTAGAGACAACCGGAGGATTTGTAATTAGTCGTTGCTTTTGGACGTTGGTACTAGGTGAAATTGTTAACAGAAGTTTTTTTCGCGTATATCTATCTGTACGGATAGAAATGAATACGTGTGGGAATTGGTGGTTATTTATATTTTAAGTGTTTGCTTCATTTAGAGACAGGAGTTTTTTTTATAATACGAAGGTCGTTTAAGTCGAGGAATAATGTAGCTAGTAACTGGGATTGTGTACCTTGGCTATAGTGCGACAGAAATGTTTAATGATAACGGTATCGTAAACGCGTAAGACTTTAGTAATTATTTACTGTATTGAGAAACGTCTACTTTGGCTTTGGAAATAATTAGTGAGGGATTTGTACTATTAATGTAGATAGGTATGAAGTAATTTTTTGCCGTCGATTGTCGACACTGTTTTATGGAAAGAAATTTTTCTTAAATTCTAGATATACGGTACAGCTATGTCGTGGATCAGCAGCCTATCGGTAGGCTGCTATTCAGGCAGTTCTGCCAGGATAAACAACCTGCGTATCATCGTTACAACCTCTTTCTCGACGCCATTGTGAAGTACGAGATTGAGATGGACGAAAATCGAACGGAACTCGCAAAGGACCTCTTCGAGCAGTACCTAAGAAATGAGGGATCCGAGGTCGTGGATATCTTGAACGACTCTTTGATCACTCAATGCGAGGAGCGACTCGGTTCCGGTGGCAAGGAACTCTTTGTCGACGTCGCTCAGACTGTCAAGGGTTTCCTGGCTGGAGAACCCTTTACAGCTTTTCTAACAAGCTTCTATTTCTACAGGTACCCCGGCACCGCCTCCTGTCATGATAATAATATACTTTCTTTTGTTCACGACTAGCGTACACGAGGAACAATGCATGTCATACTATGTTTATACACGAATATAGTCTGTTATACATAAATGAAATATCATTAGGAAATACACAGTGTGTATTGTCATCCTGTTTATCACCCCCTAGCAACAACGGATGACAAGGGAAGACTTATCTAGATTCTTCGTTATAGGTATCTTCAATGGAAGTGGTTAGAAGCACAGCCCGTAACCTACAAGACCTTCAGGATGTACCGGGTACTAGGTAAAGGAGGTTTCGGTGAAGTCTGCGCTTGTCAGGTTCGCGCCACTGGCAAGATGTATGCCTGCAAGAAGCTGGAAAAGAAGAGGATCAAGAAGCGCAAGGGTGAAGCAATGGTGTTGATAGAGAAGAACATTCTTCAGAAGATAAACTCGAAATTCGTAGTTTCGCTGGCGTACGCTTACGAAACAAAGGATGCTCTTTGTCTAGTCCTAACTATCATGAATGGTGGTGACCTCAAGTTTCATATTTATAACATGGGCGGCGAGCCTGGTTTTGACCTAAATCGGGCGATGTTTTACGCTGCTGAAGTCGTCTGCGGTTTAGAACACTTACACCATCAAGGTATCGTCTACAGAGACTGTAAACCAGAGAACATCTTATTGGATGATCATGGCCATGTAAGGATATCCGATCTAGGACTTGCTGTTGAGATCTTAGAAGGCGATATGGTTAGAGGACGGGTGGGAACTGTGGGATACATGGCACCGGAAGTCATAGACAATGAGAAGTATACCTTCAGTCCAGATTGGTTTAGCTTCGGATGTCTCCTCTATGAGATGATCGAAGGTCAGGCTCCATTTAGAGCGCGCAAGGAGAAGGTCAAGCGGGAGGAAGTCGATAGACGCGTCAAAGAGGATCAGGAGAAGTATTCGCATAAGTTCAGCGAAGAGGCTAAGAGCCTTTGTCAACAGCTTCTCAAAAAGAATCCTAAGAGCAGGTTAGGATGCAAGTGCGGCAGACATGGGGCGAAGGATGTCAAACTTCACAGTTTCTTTCAGTGCTTGAACTGGAAGAGGGTCGAGGCTGGGGTTTGGGAACCGCCGTTTGTACCGGATGTGAGTAGGTGTCGTTATGCTATTAATTATTACGCTCGATCGATCTTCTATCTTTTTAATAAACTATTCTTTTGTCGAGGATATTCTGATAACAAAAGAATTATGAGTGCGGATACTATTTCTTAGAATTGTTCGCTTGAAATATATCTCTTACCATTTCTCAAGCCTCCCGACGTATTCCGGGCATTGACGTATATTCTGAAATTCAACACTCTTTCAGAAGATATGCTAAATATCTTGCGTAGTATTGTTCATATGTTTCTTATATATATTTTTTTTTTGTTATAGCCGCACGCTGTTTATGCGAAAGACGTTCTTGACATCGAACAATTCTCCACGGTTAAGGGTGTCAATCTGGACGCTACGGATGACAGTTTTTATAGCAAATTTAACACCGGAAGCGTGTCCATTCCATGGCAGAATGAGGTATGATCTTTTTCCTTTTTATATCACTCAATCTGCACCGCGACTGAAATAGTACATGAAAGAAGATATCTTATGCATGATACAGAAAAAAGGGTTATTTAAAAAATAGATCACGTCAGCTATACCAGACGTGAGTTTTTATCATGTATCCGCAAAAAGTATATCTAAACTCTACCAGACTCTCGAGTGGGTTCGACGTTGAAGGAAAGCGATTTAGTAATCTCAAAACCACCGAAATATGCTTTCATGACGTCAAAGGAAGTCGACAAGCAGCTTATCGCTGTGACTGGTCAGACATACATACACAGAAAAGACTCCTACGAAATCGGAAGTAGTAAAGATATCGTAGTTTCCTTTGACGTTGCCTTACCCACTGAGGAAAATGTACGTTCGTTAACCAGGATGATTCAGTATCATATATAAAAATTCTGTCACCTTATAGATGATAGAGACTGAGTGTTTTAAGGAATTGAATGTACTTGGACCGAATAACACACCCACGCCTGATTTATTAATAAATCATCCTCCACCGAACAACGAGAACAGGGGTTGCTTTCCATTTCGAAGAAAGGTATGTAATCTATAATTTATACAATAATTCCTATTTCATAACCACCTCAATACTACCTTTTTTCCCTTAAGTAATGTCGGACGGTGTCTTTTGATTGATTTCAGAAGAAGCAAAGCGCACGCACCCGAGAGATACCCGTCTCGGAGTGTCATCTCCTCGAGCTGTCGCAGAGCCAAAGCTCGGAAATGCCAGCTAGCTGATCCAGGATGAACTCCGTAAACCTGGAAACGCCGACGGCCTCGCGGCGCCGGCGACGACGTCCGTCGTCGCGATGTTGCCTTCAGTTCTCGTGAAACAATTCTCGACTCAGCGCGCTCGCGCTCCGGCGTAACAGCAGACTACTCTCATACACGGTACGAAGGTCAACACCGTGTAGGAGACTATCCTCATATAGAGAGACAGAGAATAAGAGAGAGAGACAGAGAGAGAGAGAGAGGGAAAGAGAGAGAGAGAAAGAGAGAGAGAGAGACACGACAGGACGAGTCACCATCAATAATGGTGTCTCGCTTTACACTAGGAACTGTTTAAAGTCCTCGGTATCGTTAAAGCGTTCATTGGATCAACGAGTAGGCGAACTTTTCTTCCATAATAACACCTACGGTATATGCGAGATAAGAATGCACTTAGACAAAGTGCGTGCGATATACACGCATGACACTTGCTCGACGTCCTATTCAATGAAATTTCAGGAATGACCTGATTCAATTACGGTCATTGTCATTGTTATTCGTGTTAGCTGTACCCGGCTGTCGGATAATGTACTTGATTGCATTCACCTTAGAATTTCACGTATACTCCAGGAACACATTTGGAGTACTCTCATAGTAAATCTAGTAAGAGATTATTCATTGATACGTTGCTACTTGGGACACCCGATGCTCAGCTATTTTTATGCTGGTGACGCAACAACATGGTTTTCCATACCTGAACATATGACGGAGGTACATGTTTGTATGACGTACAACAGGAATCTATGAATAATTACGAATTTTACTAAATAATGGTGACGAAGCAAACGAGCGTGGGTGGTGCTCAAGTGAAAGTGACTAGAATTACTTACCTTTCTTTTTTCTGGTAATATGTAGAAGACGCGAGGCAATGCATAACGACACAAGAGAATATGTGAAGAGGAGGACGCGATCGTTTAACTCGTGACACTTGCGACTACCGTACATTAATATACTCGTTCAAAGAAATCAAAGGTCTGAACTGAAAATAGTCACGCTAGGAGATAATACTAATCCTGGCAAAGCGTTGGGAGAGTAACTTTAGTCACACGTAGTGATTTCTCATTATAGGGAGTCGTCTTTAAGGATTCACGTTAGCTCGCAGTAAGGGGCTGGGTTTAGATGGGAGGGCGGGAGGGGGGGAGGGTATGGGTATAAGAACGTTACGTACCTAGATAATTCGCATACCCGAATGCATAGTTAGAATTAAATGCACGAGATTTGGAAAATGGCGTAAGGAAGACAGTGCTTGTCTCTTCCTAAAGTCAGATTCGAGGGTAACCTTCGCAGCTATACTTGAAAGTAAACTGTGAAATTGGTAGGTTTCTTTTAATTATTTGAAGATAGAGCGAACGTTTCTTCTTGTATTATTTTTCATACAAAACACAGATGGCCTGTCTTCCTGTCTCTATTCGCGGTTTACAAGTAAATAGCGAATGCGTAAACCGATTGCTACTCGGAGTCGGTTTTTTGTTACGTAAACTATTTATTCATAGCCATTAAAACGAATCGGCAATCTCGTGTAGGTTTTTACCTGTATTTAACGAAAGTTAGGAGAAAGATAAAAGTAGAAAACAATGAATTCAAAGAAACCGACTGACCATGCACTATTGTACGAATTACTTGCGATTTCGCGCGACATCGTGACGCGTTTCTGACTTCCTCCCGAAATCGAGGAAGTTACGAATCACGACGTATACCGGTAGTCCATTTTCTTTTAACAGTGAATAATCGTGACTTCGACACTTTATCTCTCGGTTTTCTGTTTGTTTCGAGAGATTTCATAAGACTATGGTAAACGCCACGTATCGGAGTGATCTCGCGAGCGTTACTCGTTTACTTTTACATTACGTTAACGTGACATACCTCGGCAGTGGTTCGTTATCGTTTAAGCATGGCGTTACGTAACACAAGGAGTACATTTTTTTTTATGTAACGCATTAATTCAAATTTCGTTGACTTTAAGACTGTACACATACGTATTGTTCTACCGGTTCACTTCTTTCTTGTTTGCTAAGAAAAGAAAGATTCATATTTATTTTTCTTTGTAGGCCTAAACATAAGATTTCAATTTCAGATTAAGTTTTTACAGCGCAAATCTAACAGACGGAAGATGTTCTATTATTCAGTATATGACAAGTTTAATGCATTAATGCATTTTTTTACTTCGTCTTTTTATTTAGTCCGAAGTGTGATTATTGAGTCACTGCCGAAGATAGTCCGACTAAAACCGCTTTTAAGTATACATACAAAAGTCCCCATTTGACAGAACGAATTTTTTGTGGTTGCGAAAAGCGATAAGGCCCCTTTGTAATTTCGACGATCAAGAAGATTGACAAAGTATTAGGGTAATCCCGTTTGCGATACAAGTACGTGTGAACACGTACGTACAGAATTACAGGAATAAAAAACGGAAATGAAGCCAATGAGAGAAAAAAATATATCGCAGACATTTCATGAAATTAATTTAGTACAAAGGATAGAAGCAAGGGGCAATTATCATTAGCTGACAAAAAGAAAAAAGAAAAACAATTCTGTTGTCTTTAATGTTCTGCAACAAAGTCATGCGCGTTAAGCGCACCATCATCTTACCACGCACACGCACCCACACACCGATGACGTTCCAAAAGGAGTATGACGTCAATTTAGCCGTTAGTAAATTGTATTATACAATATTAACGAATCGAATTATTCTAGAGCGATGGGATTGTTTAATTGACTGAAATTCCTATCGTAAGAAATGAACAATGCACTTCAGTAAGGTTACGACGATTAGGCAATAATTTCAGGGAATACAGAAGAAAAAAGTGTCAATGATAATTAAAAATATATATACAAAATGCATGTCACAAAAGTATAAAAAGTGCTAATTAGATACGATAACATTCCTGTGTCCTTTGTCAGTAGCAACAAAAGAGTATTGCATCATATCGTAACCGTGTCGAAGTGCATTGATTCACATAACGTAATGTCTGTTTTAAGTTAACGTAACGAGAATGAATTGTGTTATTTGATCTCGTAAATTTCGTTATTTTATGAAAAAATTACATTGACGTCATGGCGTCGTGTAATCTTCTCGATACGCTACCTTATTTACCGTCGACAATCCCATCTGCCGTACCGGTCTGTGTAATAGTAAACGTAACGATGTATAATGCTTAAGCGATAACGATAGTAACTTAGATTAATTTAACTTAGCCGTAATGAGGATAATGCGCGAGGCGATTTATACGCGCTTGGAGGGATGAAGAACGGCGATAACGAAAATCGGTCTCGTCTAGCGTTTCACGCGTTTATTCAGAATAGTGCAATTTTTCTTCCTCTATCGTCTTCGTTATTGCTATCATCACTGTGAATTACCGTGAATCATCATTGTTTCACGTGAAACAAAGTACTCCATTGTTAAGTAGTCCATTGTTAAGTTCCCTCGTTATCAGAAGCATCGCTGCGAGAGCCGCACAACTTGAAATTTTTCTTACGCTTTCACAATCCTGTTATCACCGTACACTGTTTCGCGGGTAAATCAACTCGCATCGCTAATCATTAATTATCTGTAATAGACTGGAAGAACGCTTCCTATGATTTGTCGTTGTCTTTACAAAGTTTCTTCTTTTACTTTCTTTGTCCGTTTCTCTGTCTAATAGAAGAGACTTCGAAAATACACGGTTATAACTGACCTGTTTATACGTCACGGTACAACCGCGTCGATTTTACTTAAAGATCAAAACGATTTTCTATTTTTCATATCTTTTCTCTTGTATATACGATTATTTTCCTGTTTTCATCGCGTGAACGTAGATAAGCAAAGTGTTAAATTTAATGCTGGCTGGAAATATTATTTTCCTTTTTTTTCCATCTGGAGTTGCTTAACTGTGCTCGCTCGACGAAAGACGATGACGCTGTGCGAAAATCGATGTGTATGTCTCTTGCTCAAGCCTCATGTTGACTTCATGAAATCATCTATCCCTTCTTCGCGATTCTCATGCAGGGAATTGATACGGTTCAAGTACCCTAATCTTTGAGTGGTAGATTGTTTTTTAAAAAGGAGGATGAGAGGTGGCGAGAAACTGTCAAAGTTCGACGAGAGTATGAGAAAAAAACGAGATTGCATGTGCAAGTAAGAGTATGCGTCTACGTGTGAATGAGAAAATGGCGCTGAATTTCATTGACCCAATGGAACTCTTCAAATATTTGTAATTCATCCTTTTATATTCGAACGTACAATTCTCATGAATGCCGTGGGATTATACTTTGTTTCGCACAAATCGCATACGCACATTATATGTAATTACAGTACAAAACTTGGAAATTAATATTCCAATGCCATTCCCCCCGTTATTATGGACGTTCTGGTGAATTTCCGAAATAAGAAGTATCTCACTGTCGGGACAAATAAGCGATCCATAAGTAATGGATAATCAAAAGTGAATCAGCCTAATGTGGATAAACATTTTGGAATTCCGCGATGGATATTTTTCGTAACGTGACAGTTTTCATCACAAATTAAATACCTCACTTTCGAATGATGATAGAACAAGAGAGAATGATTTAAAAAATTAGTGCGAATGCGAGAAAAGTTTTCCATTTCAATTGATCCTTCATACGTGAATATATTTTTCATTGATCCACCTCTGCGAAATAGCTACCACGCTAACTACTAACATTCCACGTCAGTGTCTATCTGTCAGCTTGCCTGTCTGTCTGCCTGCCTGCCTGGCTGTATGTCGGTCTGTCTGTAGAAGAGTGATTGATTCTCCTTAGGACATAAGTGCAATGTCGTTCATTATAAGCGTTAAGTATAATAAGTACCGTCGTGCATACGTATCACACGCGTTAAAAAGTATGTGAGGATATAAAAAATTAAAAAAAAAGATCGCACTTTAAGGTCAATCGACTACGAGGAACACGAATACAGACGTTCCTTCGATGCTTTTTACTTTTTTGGAAAATTCGTCTAGATGCGGACGAGGATTCACGATTTTGTTTTTTTGTATATAAAATGAAAGAGCGAAGTCATAGACTACGTTGGGACGCGTATTATAGAGTCGTCGTCGTTGTTGTCTTGACAAAACGAAAAAAAAGGAAGCGTGTATTTATAATTATTTTCCTAACTAATTATTGTGCAATCTTTGACCCTCTCCTGATTTCTTTCTTTTCCTTGTCTCCCTCCCTCCCTCCTCCCCCCTCTCTCTCGCTCTCTTTCTCTCTCTCTCTCTTTCTTTTATCCACTCTTCCTCTATTAAATCTTCACCTTCCTTCGTATCCATCCGAAAAGACAAAACGAGACTCTTAGCTATCCGGATGCGTTTTTGACTTTCGCGAGCGCGAAAATTCAAATTTGATGAATCGCAGGCCGTAAATGAAAACACGACAGACAAAGGATGCTTGCTTATTACGTAAAAAGCGAGGCTTAGAATTTTTATTTTTTTTGTCCTTTCTCTGCGTTCAACATCGAAATAATCTGGCCTCGAGTCCCAATAATAATAATAATAATAATAATAATAATAATCGTAAATGCATTTCGATCGTTTCAAATCAATGCAATCCTGATCCAAGAGCCTCCTGAAAATGTCAGTGCAATTTCGTATGTACTCTCTGGATAATTATTTATTCCCAAATCATTCTCTTCAAATAGTTTCATCGTACGATTCCATTATTGTGATATATCAAAAGTCAAACAGCAATCACTGGGTAATTGGATATCAATTGAATGAGACGCGCTATAGAAATTAACATCGATGATTACTACAGATAATCATACAAGTATCTGGAGAGTATCGGACGATTAAATATCGCGCTGAAATTTTGTTTGTGTTCCTTACGTCGCGACGAAGCCAAATAATTTTTGTAATCTCTATGTTGTACGACTGCTGTGGACAAAGTTATAAAAATATATTACAAAAAGTGCATATACATATATGTATATATAAATATAAAGTAAACAAAAGAAATATACGTATGATACACGAGTGCGAAAGAAACGTGATACGTATAGATATATATATATATATACACGCATAGGTAATATACGTAATAACGATATTTTAGGTCATATCATGGACTTTTCACGAAAAAGTCGGCCCACGAACCCCTACAAGAGCGATGAGAAAATGAGAAAATATGAAAAAAATTTCACAAGTGACAACAACAAAAGATGCCTGTTCTTTTTTCTCAATGTATCGTAACCTACGAATGAACACGTGTTTGAAATTTATACTGGAAGTATGTACATCTATATTTCGTATACTCACCCTAAAAAAGCCATCATTCCTGTAAACCCTTGCTGCCTTATCAACTAAATCAATGTTAACAGTTAAAAAGTTAATGCACTCTCGCGATTCCATTTTGCTTTGTTTCTTTTTACGTATTGTCACAGTTTGCTTTCCTCTTTTATTTTTCATCAACGTCCATTCACAGATCCTAAGCTACTGGTACCGTACAGTAATTATAATAACAATCGCATCAATACAATAATAATAATCTCTAGCAATTAATCTCAAAAAACGCAGTACAATACACGCAACCCGTAATCACTCGCAATCTCACGCAGTAGCGTCCCTAGTGGCATTATAATATTCTTTCAAAATTTTTTGTCTTTTTCTTCAAAAGTACAAGTAGATACATACATACAAGATTATACACAGGTCGAACGTAAAAAAATAATGGAAAGTTGCATCGCGGAGAGGTAACAACGGTCCTCTCGTTATCTCGTCGTATCTTTTTTTCGGGGATCATAATTTTCTTTTTTTTTCATTTGGTCAATGCCTTTTATTGTCTCGAATGATTATAATAAAGAGAGTTCGTCCCTTCTTTCCTCGGTATTTTTGTTACTAGCTTTTTCTTCTCTCTTTCTACCGCTGATAAGAGTCGAAGGGGTGAAAAATCTCCCGTAAAAAATTATCTAGAGCTTTTTTCTCCAGAAGTGTCTAATCGTTAAATCTGCTGCTAGGGGTTGGGGGGTATAGTGATTTAAATAAGTGAACGCTTTTAACGAAGAGATAGGGAGAGGGGGGAGAGACAAATTAATTATAAAAAGGATCCGTGATAACGCAGGATAATTAGTGACTATACAGCCGAGAGAGTGTCGAGAAAACCCTGTAGAAATTCTTGGTCATAATATTCATCTACCGATATGTGGCATCGCGTTAATTTGTTCACCGATTCGACAAGATCAATTTTTAATATGCGTGTTACACATATGGCGCACATATTTTTTTTTTCTTATATACGTAAGACTGATCGATACAGTACCAATAGCAATAATGATAATCATTAATATTGTCGTGTAGTTGCAGGTCCTAAAGCACATTGTTTTACCGCCTTTGATATTGATTCTCGGTTTATAACTCATGAAGAACAATTACACATGATACAGTTGCGGATATATAGTTTTGGAATTATTACCTAATTTATGCGTAAAAACGAAATTAGACGCCGAGACGTTCTCGTCGAATCGGTAACGCGCTTATTTTCTTCCCTGATTAAAAGTCTCCCGTCTCGACATGTATGCATTCATTCACTATTTGATTTTCACTTTTTTCTTCGCAATAATTTAGTCTTGCCTCGTGTGCAAAAAAGAAGGAAAGAAGAAAAAAATCACGCGCTTACGGGTAAAGAAAGATAAGTCGGGTGACATTATTCTGGTAAATATGACGCGCGGCAAAAGGAGACGTGACTTAGTGTAACGATCGAAATTAACATTGTTGGGAATGTTTTAAAGTGCATTGGATAATTATCTTTGCATACCCTTCTGAGCATTTCATGCAATTCCTGTCGATCAGTTATAATGTATATTCGATGATCATATCAGCCAGATCAGTTTATCCTAGGTCGGTATGAATCTAGTTAGTTCTGTATGTCCGATGCGTGTAGCTGTTATTGAGGCTGTTTGTACAGTTGCTGGGAATGCATTTAGAGCTCTTTATTCTCTCTCGCATTAATAGTTAAAACTATGTCTTTTTTAAAAGTTCAGACTGCGCTCAGAGCAAGTTTACGAACAGCTCCATTGTCGTCCGACATAAGACTTGTTTTGACAGACAAATCCCCTAGATTAGACGCGGAAGAGCCTTGTCTTGTTTATGGGTTACAGATATACCAACCTAGAAGTCTGATGTCGCACAATAACTATAGTTAGGAATGATTTGAATCGAGACTATGCATCGAAACATTCATTGGAATGTATTCATATTGATCAGTTGAAACTTATGCATCGAACTGTTATGCAGTCTATTGTTGTTCCATCGATTGTACGCTTGTTTTTTTTTGTTAATTTCGTGAAATCGAGGGAACGGATCGTTAGAGCTTTGTGGAATTTTCGAAATGGAAGATTACGTGGATTATTGTTATTATCCGATATAATTAATTCGCATTAATTCACTTAAAGCACCTTGATGATTCTTCTTCGTACGATTTTATGTCTCTTCCATTCGCAACAATTTCAACTGTATGACGCGGATACTCAACAATATCAACACGTAACAAGTAAGTATGCCTTACACCAGGTCAACCGTATCAATATATATATATACACATACAGAAATATCTGTATATGAAGAAAACCGTACGCGATATTTGTAATGAGTTCGTAAAGCACGCGTGAACGCGATGTCGAGGATTTTTGCAGAAAAATACTCGACATCGTCGCGTAAGTGAATTTTTCTTCTACACTGTAGGTGAAATTATTCTCACTGTTTGTAAAATGATTATTACGCTTTGCGAAATTGTTTACTGGTCGATCCGGTGGGATTACTGGAATTAGTTGTGTCGTCCGCTTCCAATATGGCTGCCTCTTGTTTTCGGACGCACAACGCCTTAGTCTGTACTAGATTATATTATGTTGCTTCTTTCTGTCGTGTTTTTCTTGCTCGTTTTTTTCTTCCTTTTTTTTCAAGATTTCAGCAATCTCTTGGTATAGCGATTACCCTTATCGTCTTCGCGCCGTGTTGAAAAAATACGCCGCGTTTTATTTCATTAGTAGACCAGTTTAAACCTGAGCGGGTTTTGACTTGCCGACGACCAGCATTATCTTCTGCAGGAACTGCGTGGCGCTTACTGTAACAGTATTTATTGATTTAACTAATAATATTCGAATTATATGGTATTTCATGAGATTATTCAATATTGCTCATATTATTTAGCACTGTGCACTCTTTGCGATATATACTTGGCGTGTGTGCTGTAGTGGTGCTCATGTATATGATTCGTCATGCAAAATCAAAGTTTAAAGGTGGATCCAATGTTTGTCTTTGTTTTTTTTAAATTTAAATAACATCACTCATACTCTTTCTCAGATAGCACATGATATTCTCAGAATATCCTAATTTCATTCGAGAATATCATTGTGCCATCTGGGTTATAATAATGCAATACGTATGTCAATCGAACTGATACGTTGGATCCAAATGAAGAACGAATGTTTAGAAAAATAAAAATGTTTATTAAATAAATTATATTAATTCCTTTTGGTATAAATATTGGAAATTCCACATTTTGCAGGTACGGTCAAAAAGCAAGAAACCAGAGTGACAGCGAAAATAAATGCTGATTGATCTTGATAAGCGTGCATGGTGATTTGAAATGATTTAATATTAAGCATAATTTTGATGATCGATATTTAAAAACATGCGTGATATGAGAGAGTAATATATGTATAGTGTGTTCTGAACCTTAGTCTTTGGTCGGACAACCACCATCAGCTTCTGCAAAGTTTGGGTAACGGCGCCTGTAGAAATAAAGAAATTGACAACACAAGGGAACGCGAAACTCAATTAAATTCAAAGAAACGGAGGAAATCCGTGAGGAAAATAATTAATCTAATTATAAATCTTGTAGGCATTGTTGAAATCCGTCAGCGGTGTTGCGTATAGAAAAGCAAAAGAAGACACGCGTCGTATCTTCTGTACACTGAGACGCGATATTTCTCGAGTTTACCAAAAAAAAACTCTTCTTTGTAAATTCTCAGTATATACTTACCGACTGATTTTTGGAAGAATTTTGGTTTGTTCTTCCACGCGATAAATGCAAAGTATACAGGCACCGAAGACAAGATCATTAGACAACCGTAACCTGCAAGAGAAAATTATTACATAGAATGTTAGCTAATGTAACTGATAGATACATGTCATATGATAAATACATACCTGTCTCGATAGGGCTGGCGTACATGGGCACTATCGTGACGAAGAGCGTTGCTAAAATATATACTATGGGGAAGGCTAGGTTCACTCTAATCGGTCTAGGTAAATTCGGTTGTGCCCATCTTAACCAAGGTAGACACAGTACGGAAACTCCTATGCTTAACTAGAAAAATAAAAACATACGTTTTCGTTATAACGTTTCGCGAATAATCGCATAACGCGTTAAATGTATTGCACGAAATGACAATTATCACTAAAATAATTCACTCGTTATCGAGGAATATAAATCACGTGAAAAACAATTATGCAATAAAACGTTGCCGTAAATACTGCGCTCAGAAACTGTTGTACGTGATTATATAACGTAGAACATTTTATAAATGACAACTTACCCAGGTAGCAAAGCCCACGTAATTAATCAGTGCGAAAATATCCGAAGAGCATAGATACAGCATAGACAGCAATGCCTGAAAGGAACATCTTTTAGTTTCATGTTCAAATGTGACAATTATTATAATATATTCGTTAAATGTTGAGATACAGCAGATAAACTAGTACCATGCAAAGAACAGCCGGTGTCGGCGTAAGCCTAGAGACTTGAATCATCGTGAGAATTTCGGGCATCTGTCCCTCGCAGGCTCCGGCATAAAAGAGCCTGGAGGACGTCAAAAGAATTCCATTAACGGCGCCGAACGTCGATAAAGCGACGAAAACTGGTATGGTCCACGCCATTATGCCAAAGAGTTGATTAGCGAAGGTCTACAATTAAAAATTATATAAACCAATCAATAATGCCTTATTAAATTTTCCCGATTGCACGGATTATATGAAACTGAGAAAATACAATGGATTCTTACCACAGCGACGGCTTCGCTGCCTAAAATCTCAATGGGACTGAGGGTCGTGTAGAAGGCGACATTTGTGAATACATAAACGATGGTTACCAGAGTGCACGAAATACCAATGGCCTTTGGTAAATTACTGAAAAAGAAAAGTGAGAAAGATTTACAAATGAAATTCAATCTGTTTCCATCCGCTTAAGGTTGGGGTAGTAGCTGGGGATAGACAAGGGTGGAGCTGAATCGTTTATGTGGCTTCTTACTCCGGCAAGACTTTCGTTGACAAGTAAATTTAATTTTGATCAAGTTACTGATTGTTATTGACTAGTCAACGTTTTTCTTAGTTTCGTTTAATCTAATTGTGGTATTTACTTCTGTTATATTTTTGTTTTTCTTTCTTTTACCCACCTTACCGGGTCCTTAAGTTCCTCGATTATAAAGTTCAAATAATTCCAACCGTTGTACGCGAATAGGCCCGAGTAAAAGCTCAACGCTATCGACGTCACTTCCGTTTTCGTATCGTCGAAGGTGAAGTGCTCCGTGTGACCTGAAAGAAAGGAAAACGTGCGTTCTCTTAACGAGAGTAATTTCGTCGAAGAAGCACGATGGGACAATTTCGAATAATGACGACGCTTTTTTTCCAGTATAACCGATCATGGTGAAAATAAGAAAATCATACAATTATTTCCTTACAAGGTGGACACGCATTCGCAAATAATTATTCTTAAGCCATAATCAGTATCCTAACAAAGGTCATTAATTGACACCAACGAGTATTTATCTGTACGGTGAACTGTATAAGAAATTCTCATAATTGCATATAGGAACCACAAAAAAATGATTGTCAGTAAAATTTAGAAGGGGTACTAAGTTTCCTTAAAATTTCCTGCAACTGATTATAACCTATACAATATGTATAAGCACTTTAATCGTACCGAGAATTCAGTAGGAATCGTTCTCATAGTGACAGCCCGATTAAGTTCCTGGACTAAAGGACCATTTAGCCAGCTGATTGGTTCAATTTAGCGATTCTTTACGCGCCAGTTGGTACCCTGTATTCTTCACGTATGTATTTAACCACCTTTCTGATTGGGCAAATTGTCTCGTCCGGCAAATGTCTCAGCTCAAGAGACGCGGTCAACCTGAGAGCATTTTATGATTTCACGAGAAGCGTAGGACGTGCACAATGGGACGAAGAAGCGTCTTGCAACTGAAACATGCTCGCAATCGCTAATGATATTGTATTACAGCGTTAAGCGTTGCTCACACGCACGATCATTGCGTGGGCGTTAAACTTGACAAGTTTACTCCCACTGGTTGTGTACAATTTAAATCGAAAGTCTCCGATGGCACAATGAAAAGGGGGAAGTTAAAGGGTTGATATTATAAAAAAAAAAGGTACAATTACTCTTACACAGAATTTAAATATTGACTAAATTGGAACGTGATTAAGAAACATGGCCGTCTCTATTTGTACACTAATAATACGTATTTTTATATACACAGTAATGGCCAGTGAAAGGTACCTATGTATGACGCAAGACAATAGTTTCGCTCCAATCATTTTTTTTTTCGAAATGATTTCTGCCAATTCTAAATGACTCAGCGATGCAGAAGAATGTAAGTGAATTTCGAGCGGCGTTGGAGGTCGAGTATTATTAGTGACCTAAAAAATGGCGAATTCTCAAAATCACGATTCTGCGGATGATCGGCTGATTCGAAAAAAAAATTTGATAAAATATTATCAGTACATAATAATGATTTGAACGAGTATATAAACGTTGCTTCTAAAAATTTTTGATAATCAGTCTAATATCAAGAACGCCTTATGGCCGGTGATATACATTCGAAAAATAATTAGAGAAGGATATTTCATCAGACGATCAAAAATACGACTAGTCAAGTTTCGACAGCGATCGATAGTACAAGATAGTATCGTTCGGGCAAATTGTTATGATTACCAAGTGACGTTTACTTTAATTAGGTCTTACTAAATTTTAACAAGGTATCCTTCTAGTACCTAATATATCCATACGTAAGGTTCTCCTCGATAACTTTCCTATACTAGATATCAATATTCTCATACTGATATTGTCCACAGGATACCTTGACACTTACGTGTACTAATTAGCAGCAGTGGTTAAAGACTCTTACCGGTACACAACTGATAGGCTCCAGCAATAATAATGATGAATAGTGCTAGAAGTTTTGCATAAGTGAACACATCCTGTACCCTAGTTGCCCACTTCACGTCCCAGCAGTTGATGAACGCCAGGATGCCTGATGAAAAGAAAAAAAAGATCACATATACATACATATATAAATCATTTCAAAGTCCTTAAGCGCTATTGCGTAATTAATTCCCTTCAAAATAAAAAAAATAAATTGCACGTTAAATGGACGCGCCATTACAGAAACCACCATAGCCAATGGTTTTTGTCACTTCATGCACGTGACTGAATGTAAGGTCGATCCTGTTACTCAGCCCTGACAATTTTTCTCTTTCTCGTCGTATTCCCTTCAGTTCCACATAAATGCACTTTTAATGATCAACTCCCGTAAAAGCATATTCGTATATAAAAATTAAGATCGTATGACAAAATCAAAAAGGATCATGAGCAATTCTAAGAACGAGGGACAGATATGCGCTAGGCAGAACCTTGGACATCGAGTATCTCTCGTTCAGAAAGTTTTACTGGTAAATATTGCGTCCGTGGGGATTTCCTTAGACACGTGTCACAGTGGAATTTGGAGCAGCAATTCCCCAAGACACCAGGAGAGACGCTGGGCGTCGTTCTCCAGCTACATAATTTTCTTCGAACTATATGGATGATAATTGTAGATTAAGCGAGTAAGCAAGATCTACGAGCAAGAAAGGAATGACAAAAAAAATAATATTTTTCCATTCGTCCGAGAGATTATTACAGTTTTATCGTTCTGCTTATTCTAGATCTAGATCTGCTTCGTCCGAGAGATCATTACAGTTTTATCGTTCAATTTATTTTTATATGCATGATATTCATGCGAATAATCTTTTGTCCGTGATTCTACGCTTACTTGTACATACCTACGGTGCATATAGAGTTTGCGGTTAGGTGCAAGGAAACGTGTTTTCGATAGGATATCTCGATCAACCACCTGGTTGATATTAATTTTCAAAGGAACCTGCTGGAATTGCGTAATATGCAGATTGATATGTGCAAGTTCAGGGACGCGACATTGGAAGTTAGGATTATTATTTTAACACCTTGTCAACGTATCGGTCGCATCAGTCAATTGATTTTTTATAACTCACATTTTTTTTACATGCTTTCACTGCGACATACAATAAGCACCGTTTGCATATTAAGGTTCTTGAAATAGTCTCTGTTTGATTAAGATCCAGAGGTAACTGTTGCAGACTGATCGCATCTGGTGATAACTGGTGTCTCTGTTTGATATATTATTACAGTGTGCTCAGCCCATTTACACTAATGACTTTTCATTAGACTTTTTAACGACACCCAGTGTATTAACAGCTGATAACCTTTCCTTTTTCGTTTCTGATTGCTCGCTCTGCATCTTCGCTTCTGTTAGGTTAGATTCGATTACGTAACAATAGCTTATCAATCGCTGCGTAACAATATGGGATCATCGTATACGTTACAGTGATTGAGGATTTCTTGGCGGGAGATTAATAGCGAGTGAATAAGAACGTGATAAATGATTGGAGGAACGGGACGCTTTAATCATCGACCGAACTGTATCCTTGGTGGATTTCCTCGTTTGAGTCAAGTGATAAGAAATTATTGTGAAGGGACCATAGACGATGGAGTCTCTGCGGGATCCTCTGAGAACTCCCACATCCTTGCAGTATTGTGTCTTCGCAGCATCCACTAGATTAATGGATACTTGAATGGTATGAAATTATTAATATTTTACTAGTACCAATGGCGGCCATTAGTCGAGTGAGACATTTCTTAATTGATCCATTGTTTTACTAATTGAAAAAGTAACGCCAGAATTTTTTACGTTGGTTTACACACTTCTTCACACTCAAAATCACACTTCTTATTAGGCACTCTCGACTTGATTTAATTACAACCAATTAACACACCCGTATTATGTCGGATGATCCCAATTAAACGTCCTCGAACTGATATGCCTGTTAATTAATTGTACGCGAAGGTATTGAAAATTGTGTCTGTATATTCAGTACCTTTGTTCGTGCATCAAAATACGTCATTACACTGTCGTTATTCATTAATTGCATATCCTATATATCAGTTCGTAGTCGCGCATCCAAAGAACCACCTAAGATTCCTTTCTGTAGAGTAGCCAAAAATAAATCTAGCATCGCCGCATCTTTTATACGCTTGATTCCCTTCATCCATCACGGATCCTCATGAAACGTGTCCGCATGCATGTCAAAGGCAGCAATCACGACTCGTTGTAATCTAATGTAATTTAATAACGTAACAACTGGCGACCACAACAGCATAATTTGCCGAACATCCCGACGTCGGGACTCCGGGCGTCTACGTAACCGTAAGGGAAGGGACTGTTAGGGTAACCGAATAATTACAAAAAGAGTATATAAAAGAAAAAGAAAAGTCGAACGGACGTGCAGGAGTATGGGAAAAAAAGCATAGCGAATCAAGAGAGAGAACGAATTAGTAGAGGATAGAGAGAAGGGACAAAATATACTGTATATATTATATATATATATACTGGGCTACATAGTTGTAACAGTCTCACGAGATTCTACGAGATGTTGCATCAGTCCATACGTGATTTTTCGTGGAAGGGATTCCACTGTCTGTTACTGCACAGTCAGCCAAGGCCGGTAGACTGATTGTTTGTCAGCGATGAATTCCCACGTCATTGCTACGTCGTGTCAACGGACCGATCGTCGTCGTCATTAACGTCAATAGAAATCGCTCATCCAGCACGCGCGACCCCCCGCGATTTAATTCTTAACGGGGGATCCTTGATTTTTTACGTGTCAATTCTCCTACTTGCTTTTTACATAGGGGATGTCCAATACACCCCTTAGACGCTTCTTGACCATGTAACTGATACTCTTTAGCATCCACCCATGTACCTAACCCTACCTGTACCTAACCAGCGCGTGAATGAACCCGCCTCTCGTGCTCAGCAGTGGCTGCAGGTCGATAACCAACCACGAACCTCCCCCCCATCCCCCTACGTAACTCTCGCCATGTTGGATCGGTGCCAGTTTGTCTAGGGTGGATTCACCTAGGAAGCACCGAGACGGGATAATGACTCGGTCTTCTTGCAAGGCTTTAACCTTTAATACTTTTTGAGCCTATTGATCCTGCGTGTCAACGGCACCTTAAGAACCAGTTGACGATCCAACTGCGTACCATCCTATGTGTTTGAATAAATTTTACAGTTTATTTGACGTTTCTTGCAATCCTTAAGGATACACTTCCACCCTTAGTTCGTCTGGGTACGTTGAACGTTTGGATAAAAGTGACCTGCGTGATTGACGGATATTTATGGGGGAAGGTTAGGTAAATTTAGATGCTAGAGTAAATTTTATATAGTAGGGATATATAGGGTAGGTTATATATGTATATAGTATCACTAAGTTAATGCGGATTTAGTAACAACCCTAACTTTTACTGTAGAATAGAATTCAATAAGGATTCTATTGGTTATATTGTCGGTACTCTTTGATATGTGGAATTGAGTTGGTTATCGGTAGGATCCTAGTAAAAGATTTACTACGAATAGTATAGTCGTGACGTCACGTAAAATGGACGGAATTGGCTTTTACGATGGACGACATTTAGATAACGTACTGCGTGTCGTTTAATCAATTTTTGATTTGATATACAAAAATGTAAGATGTGTCACCTGCGTCGCATTACCTCGATTGAAACTCAAATAAACTAAACGGCATAACTTATATTTATATTGTATCTGAGAAAAACGTGAAACACACTAATGAGTATGATTAAGTTTAATTTTTTACCGTATAAATCCTACTTGTACGAAAAATTGTACAGCTTCTTATTAATCGAATAAGAACTATCCGTAATATCAAAAAAAAATTGTTTAAATTCACAGCATTAATAAAGTTAATGGTAGCATATCATCAAGTTCATATCACGATCTCAGTGTATAATAATAGTCTGTGACGTTAAAAGTCTATCTCCAAAATGAGCTCACGGGGTAGAGTTATTAAGGATAGAATCGATATCAGACACAGGTACAGTATGGGTCAGTTAGTGTGCGAGCCAAAAAAATTTTGATAAAAGAAATTGACTTGGAGAATGGTAACTGCCATGGGCTGTTCAGCCGGTTTAGATTCTAGCCATTCTTTCCTATTGACGATAAAAATATTATCAATAACTTACATATACAACACGCTGCAAGCATCCGCACCGCGTCGTCAGGTGGCGTGCAATCAGGAAACACTGGCTTCAAAACGTAAATACTGAACGTTAAGGCCACTATGGCCTGACTGCAGGGTCGTACTATCATACATTCGACCCAGAGCCTGATAAAGGCCATAAAAGGTCCGAAGGTCTCCATAATGTAGGCGTAATCCGCTCCTGATTTTCTGATCATACACCCAAGTTCAGCATAACAATAGGCGCCGACCTAATAAAAAAAATAAAATAATATCATTTAAAATCTCATTATTCTATTGTCAATAAACAAGTCACGTGGATTGTATAATTAAAGTGATGATTATCAGATAAATTTTCAAATAAAAATATATTACGAAATTAGGTCAATTTGTTTTGGTTTTCATAATTATGTACCCACCATAGAGAAGAGGCCGGAAGCTGTCCACACCAGGAGACTCGCATTTACACTTCCGGTGTATTTAAGCACACCCGTAGGACTCACAAAGATTCCGGAACCTATGATGGAGCCAACGATGACTGTGACGCCGTTAAGCAACGACATTTTCGCTTCCAATTTTATTTCGTCACCTCCGCCGTCGCCACTCGTCGGCACCGCGTCGTAGGGACCCTTCTCGCCATCTTTTATACTGCCTGACTTCGACATTTTTTCTGAAAAAGCAATAGCCAAATGGCAGTTTATTCATGGAAATGCCATTGACCAGTTATCGGTAAATATCATTATCAAGTTAATGATGATAAAAATGTTGACGTTTCACAAAACATAAGTATACTGTTATATGTCATTTTCATGAGGATAACAGTTATATAATAAATAGTAACAAGCAATACAATAATACGGGTAAAGTTAACAGTTGTTTCCTTAATACCCGTATAGAAATTTCAACAATCATTTCAACACGTAATCCTGACTTACGAGTATCTCATTATAAATTATTCCACATAAGATCATTTTTTTTTTACATTCGAAGCTCCTCGAGCACGCGGAACTAATAAGATTACAACACGCAATATAATATATCTATTGGCATTGATGTATCATAACATAGTGATATATATGTTTGTTTGTAAATATCATATATAGTACAATAGATCCGTTTTCTTTAGCATTTCTTTAAAGAGCCTTGTATACTCATATACCATATGGGTAACAGATACGACAGCATATGTTACACTTTAGCATATGTATAAGAAATGAGATAAAAGTTCGTAAGTCTAAAAATACCAATATCATTTCTAATTTCATCAAGAATTTTCACTCTTAAGAAAATTCGAAACAGCGAGACTCTTCATGAATTCCGGATCGGCCTCTTTTATTTAGCTACGAGTTCCACTTGGGTTTCCCTGAATAATACATACCTTTGATAAGATTAACACTCACAGAAAGCTTCCCCGGTAACGAATCACGCTTTTATACGTGTGATAAAATGCAGACCAACAATTTATCCTGTTTCCAACAAGGAATGAATTCGAGTCTAAATTTTCCTGAATCCATATACAGTTTTCCACAGTTCTTTCATTGACAAATCCAGCAGTAAACATTTAGCTATTTTTTATTTCTTAAAAGGATAAAAAATTATTTGAAAAACAATCCTTATCGACTACAACTCCCTTTCATCTCATCGTGGAGGCACGTCTCGTAGGTGCGTCGACGATTGTAAATGTGACTCCCTTCGTTCGTGGGAACCGGTTTGGCGACGGAAAAGTAATTATCGGTATCTCTATTCGAAGGACACTTAAAGGCAGGTGCGTGTCGCGGGCTACTGGTCGACTCTTTTTCGAGAATATCATGAGCCAATCACGAGGTCAGGATAACGTTCACGCCTCTTAGACGACCAATCTGCATCGACAACACGCGTTCTCGATCAAGCAAGAAACCCGTTCCTCATGCCAATAACTCGTCTGAACATTTGTTATTTTGCAGAACACATTTACCGGATTCCAGAAATCGTTAATTAACGTGCTTCATGCGTGTTCAGCGAGTTTTGCAAACGGAATGTCACGACACCCGTCAATGTATTTTTATTTTTGGACGATTATTTTGTAACCATTTTTTTTTCACTTTCCATCTGTACAATATATCTATATATCTTTTGAATACTTTTTTTCTCCATTTTATTTTTGTTGTGAATTTTAGAAGGTCCCAGTTGGCTCATAATCATAAAATAATATCCCATTTCGTAGAGCGTATTTTTTTTTATAGTATACAAATCATAGGTTGTTTTGAGAAGACCAAGATTTTAATAAAAACTATGATAGTATACCTATGGATTAAATCAAAAGTGGAATATATTATTATGTGGAAATGAGAATCAGTATTATTTAATATACTTGATAATACATAAGAAGAAGGTCCTTTTTGTTTGTTGAAGAAGCAAAAAGGTCACCGCTGCGCCAAAAATCATTAAAATCACGTACTTAAAAATATGTTAGCTGTTATAAGAATGAACCAGTAGATAACATAGTAATCATAGGTCATCCATTACAGTCAATTATACAGACTCGATCTAGGTTTGAAATAACGTAAAAGTGAACTTGAGAAAACTATAAATATAGGTAGATTGCAGTAAGACTGTAAAATAAAAAAATATTGATTGTCACCCGCTAATACGTTTACTTTCATCACGTGGATGTATTTACGTACAAAGGACCTATCCGCGAAATTTGTTTCCGAAAATGATTACTACACTGGTTATAATCCTGTTGGATTTTTTTTTGACAAATTAAGATCCCGTTAATTCAAGACTCACCGTGTATAACAGTAGATAGCAGAATTTCTGGAATCACGGCTCTTGTCACGAATCTAGTGAAAGAAGCTTTTCTCTAGATGGAAGGGCTTAAATTAATTGGGACGATGCTATTGGTTGAAAGCAGGGAAAATCCTCCCCTTAAATTTGTCCTTCCATTGGTTTGAGCAATCGCATTTGCGCAAATTGACATCTTCTCAAAGGTACCTAGCGAACTCACCCGGACAGCAGTTTTCTGACGAAGCTACTGTAGCAAAAAAATCATAGGATCTATTCTTCCGAAAAAATGTTGTGTACTAATGGAACTTCAAAAATGTCCGATATATGAAATTTTGTTTTTAATAAGTATTTTAATAAGTATGTTTACTTGATACAATTAATTTGATAGCCAGTTAAAATCTTATTATCTTGACAAAGAGACTCGCGTTCTTGTGCAACGTGATTCGATAAACAAATTCTGTGGGATACGACATCTCGCAGCACTGTGAATGCGAAATATCAATATTTGTCATCAGTCATCGTACCTTTGGTTAAAAAATGTATAGCAATTGTCGCAAAAATACATTTTTCACTATAACCCAAAAGAAATTCTCAAATATGAAAATAGCGAGGGAGCATCAAAATTTATCAAAACCAGTGTTTATCTATAAGACTTTTTGTTCTCCCAGTAATTCTGTAAATAATAATTTACATAGTTACCAGATAGAACTTGCGTTATCCATCACCCACGATAACCCTTCTACATTCCACCCAGATCAGTCTCTGATAACCTTGAGAAACTTGAAAAAAATTAATCAACAATTTTCGGAAGATCACTCAAATAAAAATCCTAACGAATCGTATAGAGTTACGCACGCCTTATCGATCTCGATAAAGCAGCCATTTTGTACGGCTTCACATTGTAGGTATATATAGCAGTGTACAGAAATCTTCATGAAAAATACTATTTGTATTAAAATTAGTAGATATTCTTATTTTCAATGAAATTTAACATCCTATCTATAAAGCTTCAAATATACATCCCACAATAATCATATGTTATCAAGAATTTCCTACACTCCCGCTGTGCGATATAATTGCATTTCGAATGACAATGCATAACGCATACGTTTCTCTATTGAATAGAAAAACATCTTTATACTGCAGCTGCAATAAGTACACCTTGAATCTACTAAAGTTCTCGCACTTCTCCATTATGCGAAATAGGGTCCATATGTAGAAGCACGTGCGTGCGTGCGTTCCAATATAGAAGCAAAGCGAACCTATACTGACGAGTGCGTCAATTCATACACGTAGTGAGAATAGGAGGGTTTCGCATTCTGCATCCCTCAACGCGTATATAGGGTGACCCTCAAACAGGGTGACCGTAAAATATAAAGAATACTTTGAATCTAGACTGTATTCGCCCGAACTTGATATTCTCAATAGACCGTCTACGAAAGTATGCTTAAACATTGCATCATCCCTTATTGATCTTAAGCTAACATCGACGCCCTCGCCATGTCAGAACGTGAACTGTATTTAAAGTATTTGTCGTGGGAATAAAAAATCATCTACAATCAATTTGAATCTGTTTGCGCTATTCGAGGAACGTACGTTTAGTTTCCGATCGGATAGATCAATCTTCTTTTATATAATTGATTAAGTCAATATCTTGTTTTTTTGCTAAAGGCGTTTAACGATATAGATTTTCTTATTGATCAAATTCGTAACGTTAAATCTCCGGCACGTTTCCAGGATACTGTACGTATACTATCGTTGTTTTCAAAGTAGGATCATATATGATCGACGGACATTCTTTTTTTGACAGAAGTTATTAGATACGTAATTACCTCTTTTATAGGTAAAATATTTGTATACTAACGATTGGATGAGCTTTGTATATGATTGATTCATCAAATGTATACATTAGTGGATTTATGTTAAATATTGTTATTTTTATGTTTACGTAAAGCATAATCAATCTTCCAGGTCATGATGAATCATATGAGGAATTATTATTAATGATTATTGAAGTAAAATTAGTAAATCAGTATCGTGGACGGTATAATATAACATGTAATATATCCCAGCTAACGAATATGCATTACTATCTAAGTACAGATAATACTTTTTTTTCTACTTCTGATATTTTCAAACGCTTTAGACCAAACAGACGCTTTCATACAAGTATCATTTGAGGTTAGGGTTATAATATTCATTCTGCGGAGACGAGCAAGAGTTCAGAATATCTAAAGAATCAGTCGCCTAAGGTTCGTTCCCACCGACAAGGCGGGGACGCGTTCCGGCGTGGCGCGTACGAAAATCAATAGAACCACGTGGTTGGCTTTGCAATTTTTAAATCTTCAATAAAACTCCCAAAAAGCCTCTGTCAAACCATCGAACAATCGATATCATCCGTCTCTTTTAATAAACCAAATAAAAAAATTATTCTCATACACAATGACACTTTATATTGTTGGTGGTTATTAAAGAGCGTTCAGACGAGACAAATCATGCAATATCCATTTTTCATCAAGCCAAAAAAGCAAAAATCATTAAATAAAATGTCATAAAGTCTGGATTCCTCGGTTATACTATATTTAATACAATTATTTCACTCACCTGTGCGCACAAGCTTTGTCGAACGTCGCGTCAAGCTGCAAAAGCACTTTCGGCTTTTCGCTGGTAAAAATATCGAGGGAATATGGGCGAAACACCACACTGCTTTTAAGCCTCAAACAGGATGTAACATATCCGTGGTGTTATCAAGTCGCGTAACACTTAGAATTTAAGAGTTTCCTTGATGGGAACAAGTATCGGTCCGCGTTAGCACACGACTCGGCCCACGTCTCGCGACTGTTCGCCTCTGAATGAGGAGTCGAGTCGTACGAACACGAGGCGCATGTCGATCCCTCCTTTCGCGTACCACTACCTATACATAATATGGCTATACTCCGCCACCCTCTATAATACAATACGACACAGCCACCCTCTAGGGTTTTGATATCGACCGGCCGTGTGGCATTCGTTCACTCCTGCCATTCGTAGAGCCAGCCCTAAATCATTCTTTCAGTTTTGAATCTTCCACGTGATCAGATTGAAATTGGTTTCTATTAATAATTTTAAAAGAATTTCAATCACGGTAGCATTACTTGTTTGTGAGTACAGTGTGTCATTTAAAACTGCGTTATTGAGAATTGGATATAATCAATCCTGGTATTAATTAGTACATCTGTGTTTAATGTGTATTCAGATTTTTAAATATTTTTTAACGTGTTTTCTTTCATGATTCATTTCTGCCGCGCGTACATATTTGGTGAGCTGAGAATTCGGGAAAGTTATGCGGTGTGTAGATCAGAGAATTTGTTTCTTCTTTATTTCCATAGATTCAATGATGTATGTCTCGAGATGAAGGTATGATCCGATTTCACTATTTGTACAGCTTTTCGTCTACTATTCATGATAGATAGTGCTACTTGTACTACTATTGAATGAAGCTCCTTATTCTTAGGAAGTTACTTATTATTGCCTCAGAGGTGCTTAACGTACTTTAAAATTCCTGCTATAAGTAATATATCATATACAGTGAATTAAATCATTTAACCACATCTTACATTCATTGATAAGTAACAATTGAATGTATATAAGTACTCGTTAAAGAAGACATTTTATTATTTCATTTTGAGCGATTAATTTAATGTTATATATTCAATACAATATATCCGCATGTGTGTGGAACGTTTGACTTGTAAAATTTATAGGAATCAATAAATATTGATATATTCAAATCTGTACACATGCCATAGACATAATGCAGGAATAAATCTCCCCTTCCTCTCAATTCCGTATACGTGTTGCTGCGCGTATGGGAAAATGGAAAACCCGGACAAAAGATCACTTCCATTACCAGGTCCATGATTCCTGGAGATACGTCCCAGATATTCAGCTATTTTTCCTCCTTTCGATGGTGGTACCAAATGAAAAAAAAACGCCTTATCAGGAATCCACGTTTTCTCAAATAATTACACGGAAAATGCCTTTCACATCGTATCCAAATCTGATATGGAAGATACGCGTACTTAAGTCGTACGATGTAAACGGAAAAAAAATACAATTATGGTTGTCATCCGAGGACGGGAATAATAAAAGGAGATCAAGCTGCAATACGCGTTGATAATATCAGTAAAAGTGCCATAAAAATAAACGGTGCAATAACGCAACAGAAATATTCGCTTTCTCCATTAGTATCTCTTCGTGTACCGCATAGAATAATGACTCATTGGTCATTGAAGAAGAATAAAAGGTACATTAATTATAAACTGTCTATTCTTATTCAATTTTTTTCATATTATTAAACGTCACTACCAGAATATTGCTTATTATCAGGTATAAGTACTTCCATAGCGATGTCCCATTACTGAAATATTGCCGAACTTGCAATTTAAAGGTGTCACCTTATACATGTCTAATATTCGAAGCAGGTCCAATGAAAGTAGTCGCTATTGTTGCTGAATGGAAGATCCAAGAGGAGATACTTGATCCTAAATTGCATGCTCCAATTATTCTATTTACGCACGAGGTATGATTTAGAATTGTCGAAAAACTCTTGTTGGGCATTGGATATCCGGTTCACAGACTTTCGAGTTCAATCCTAGTGCAGTCGACTGTCTGTATAATTGCGCACCCGAGGCTCTGAGATGCGATAACTAGAGAGAGAGCGATATTACGAAGAGCCCCTACTCCATTGTAATAGGCCGAGCGTTCGATAGAGAGCGGGTACCACGCTCACTGAGAGGCACAAAAGAGTGGGGGAAGCTTTCCCCTCTTGGTGCGATAGCTTAGAAAGAGAGCTCAGGAGAAATGAGACTATACGGAGCGCTTCTATAGTCAGAGTCGACCGTATAGGATGTAGTATAAAGAAGACAGATCCTCTTGCAAAAATAAAAGGCAGAAAGTTGAGGTCCGTTGTTCCGGACCCCCTTTTTTGTCTGCCAGGTGCGCTACCATACGTGCACGTGTGCCTTGCAAACCTTCAATACAAATTCACAGTAGCATGAATGGCTGATGAAACTTGGGCCGAATATTCGTAACCTTAACGTGGCACATTTAGCCAACTCGAAGTTGGTTACGCAGCAATAAAACTAAATACGATTACCAATGGAATATTTCATGATGGAAAAATATTCAATAAACGCAAATTTATATTACGGCATACTCGATCACGATAAAATATACATTTTATAAAATTAAAAAATAATGAGGTTTTGAAGTAAAATTGATTACACCACGAGAATCAAATTGGGTATTAAAGATACCTTTTGACAAATTTATATTAAATCTAAACTTCCCTACTGAATGTTCCATTCTTTATTCCTGCCTCAAGTTGACGTACAAGCTCATAAAAAATGTGGCTGCTTTATCTAGACAAACGGATTGACGAAAACATGCGCGAATAACGTATCCTTTATGTCTTCTTCATTCACAGTACGTAACTGAATCTGTCCATGTAGAAGTAAACCGAGTACCTTCTTTAAAAAGTCCTTGTTATTCTCACGAATATCCGCTTTAGGATAAGTCTAGGTACAAATCTGAGGGAGCGTTTTCTCCTCCATCAACTGTTGCTTCGTGGTGAACGCGGACACCGCAAACACCACGTTAACCACTAAAGACTATCAATGTTAGCAGGATTTCCACTGGTGGTATTACAGTGTGACGTGTGAGTATCCGTCTTATCGTTAAATCACAGGACTTTAATTACAAATTTCAGCAGACGTTAAATCGACATCAATTTCAAAGGGTAGAAAACGTGCTGTTCTGCCGTGGGACGTTCCGGTATGACGTCAGAAAATCAATACTGGACCATGGGAGGCTGGGTAGCCACGTCACTGATGACGTCCATAAAAATCCCGGTTTCTCCACATTTACACTTTCCCGGAAACTGTATAGAGAACATAAGATCCGTGTTGAGAATCCTGTCATTCCTTGACACTTTATCAATTTACACTAGGATGGTCCTGAGACACAAGGATCATGACCTGGCAACAAAAGATAACGATGAATATGCAAATCCTTATATGTGAAACTATCAATGTTTATTTGTGCACTAGCCACAATGTACAGTAACATAAGCGAAATGCACTTGTTTCAACATGCAACTAGAATGCAAATGAGACCGTTAACGCTAGACTAAAGTAAATATCCCCAGGTCTAGTTACGTGTTTAAATGACTAGTTTACTATCGTAAAGGCAACAAAGGTAAGTATCGATCAAAGTGGTTAGTAGTAATTTTCTAATTTGCCATAAAGCCTGCGCAAATGGCAACTAATTCATAATTATATTGTATCCGCTCGTATCGTAAATATTATAGGTTACCCTTCCTTGCGTTATGCGTTCCCGTCACTGCGCTTTGATATACATTTACCGTCGAGACACTGTTATTATATGTATATATCGCGAGCATTATCCATTGGACAGCTAGTATAATTGTTTCCGAAAGAAACTAGAGCGAAGAAATAATCTGTACGCTTTGCTAAGGAAAAGGAATAGTTGCGCAATTTAATTTGACATTCGAAAAGAGTGTGAAAGCGAGAAGGTCGTGTTTAGTCTGTCACCTGGTGGCTAATTAGGTAGTTACAGTTACCTGCCTACACTCACCTTGTCGCCCACGAATATTAAATGATTATAGTGATAAAATTAAAATTAATCTCTTTTGATCAATGCACATACTGATTGTACTTGGGAGATGATTAAATTCTCTTACAGAGCCTTACAACTGTTTCACAATGACAGAAATGTCATTGTCATGCTGATAGTTTCGAAAACTGTAAATCTTTCTGATACGGAAGTTGTTGATATATGTAAATAATATTTATCAATAAAAATAAAGATAACGATTCAAGGATGAATCGATTAATTGATGCAGACAGAGAGTTGCTGCTTGAGTTATATAGTGTAGTAACGATTTTCTCTGTGCACCAAGTTAATATCAAGGTATAGAGATCGATTTAAATTGGCTGTGAATTATAGTGTTATAGCAAAGAACGGCTTCGCGTACTTGCTATTATGTACGTTATACGATGGATAATATTAGCATGCGAGAATTGCCACGAATTATCGTCTGCACTGTGGTACTGTAATTGTATTCTGTGAATTTACCTCGTGCAAAAAAGGTACCTGGTGTATGAAATGACTGTATATTATTTGTTTTTATAAATCTATACATATCACGCGAAAGTCTCTGCCGAGTGAAAGTTAATTTTTTCTTATAAAGTTTTAACCAGTTCCCTGAAAAATCTGTTTCTTTACTCCATAGTAATGTGGTCGATCAACACAGCCTCCACGTGATTGTTCAAGTGATGATGCATGCAGAAAATGAGGAAGTTGATAAAAATGCTAATTAGTAAAATATTTTATCATATACAAATATCTACCTGTACTCATTCTGGTTAAGAAATCATGTAGTCGATCTCACTTCGTAGTTTAGCGAGACGTGTAAACGTCTAGATTTTTTATACCGCAGATGAAGAATTCCCCGATCTGACTCCGCGAACTGCATGAATTTCTTAAAATCAAGACGTACAGCTTATCATGATTTTTTTCCTGATGCTGTTTATGGAATTGTGACGACGAATATTATCATTATTCAGGACTTGGACACTGCGTTGCAATGGAGCAGTGATAAATGATATGTTTGAATCATGCAAATATAGAGAACATAGGAACTTATTCGCTAGAACGAATTTTCAAATATTTTTCTATACCGTCTCGCGAATTGTTTCGGCGGTACAAGACCGTACGAGACTAAGTGGTCTAGTGAAACTGGAAATTGGTATCTGTAAACGTTTCGCAAAAGGACACAACTAGGTGGAGGACATACCTGACGATAATAATATCTAGAATTGATATTGTTAGACGCAATCAGAGAAATTACGAGGTTGTTATCGCTCCCGAAAGCCAGTGTCTTGTTGGGATGGAATAGATATCTTCGATTATTTATAGGTTCGTTCACTGCAAATTGAACATTTCATTTATAAACTCTAATTGCGACGTTAAGTGATTCGTTATTTTACAAGGTTTTACGATGGAAATTATTAGAGGTATTAAATGTATAATTTCATGATGCACTACACCGCATTATGTGCAAGTACATAAAAACTAAATAAAATAGAAATAAGATATTCGCACTAATACAGTTGGTCATAGTATGGCTTATACATCAGACCATGCCTGTTGCTGATGGCATTCGTAGCAAATTACTGAGTAAACACTGCAAAAATTTGTATTTTAGAGCTGTGGGATCGTAGCACAGACTAAAACCCAATAGCAATATCGGTGGCGATTCTTATCGACAGTCGCTAAGTAGTTTCTACATTACTAACTGTACGTGGTTCTGCGAGCCATCTTTTAGAAATAAAGTACAATTAAGGACCTTTCCACGTTACCTATGAAAAAGAATGCTTTGCTCTTTAGCACGTGTGCGTTGAACATAGCCTTTAAACTGTAGTAATATTGTCACGGATTACTACTGAAGAAACAGTTTTTAAAGTGCTACGAAATCAAAATGGGAAAACTTGGGCCACGTTTAGCAAGTCGGAAAAAAGCTAAACGCTGGGCAAAAGGACAAAGTTCGAGTTCGAATCCTGAAACCAAGAAACATCGTGAACAGGCTCGAAGTCGATTTTTTCAAGAAAATCTTGGTACGTATATTATGTATTTATCTTTATTTGTTTTATTAATTTATATTTTTGATTATTATTAAAAAATTTTATTATATAACCTGGACCTACTTCGTAGTACCATGTGATATTTTATTCTTTCCAAAATATGGATAAATGTACCTTGAACATGAGCTTTATTTATAAATTCATCGTTAACAGGCTCTACTGGTTTAACTACCAATGTACTAAAGAAACATGATGCTATACAAGGGGTTCAACATGTTGAAAGGATTGATGTTGATGACGAAGAAAGTACTGTGGCAGGAAGCTTTAAGACCTTTGACACATTTGCTAGTGATTGGAGTAATTGTTCTAATGTTTCTTTCAGTCGGTAAGGACAATGTCCATAAATGTGTTTTGTTTGAAATATATTATTATTTGAATGAATTATTACTCTGCATGTCCATAGGTTCTTAACTCGTTTTCAATCGAGTTCTTTGATTCACAAAGAAATGCTGGCTGTGTTAGCAGCAATTACAGAAGTTATCAAACAAAATGGTGGTACTGAATCATCAACGGAGTACTATGCTGCTCTGGTAAAGATTAATAATTTTTCAATGCACAATTGTTACCTTATTAGTGATAATAGTAAATGTTTAATTTTATAATTTTTTAATTGTAACAGATGACTGCATTGGAAGCAGCAGAAACCGACGAGTCAGTTGCTGCTATACTATCATTGTTAGCCATGGGTTTAAAGACAGTACCAAAAAATGTTATCAGATTACAATTCAGTCAAGCCAGTCAAATCTTTCTTCAAATACTCACTAAATATGCTACCAGTGAAAGTTTCCTGATTCTACGCACGGTATATAATTTTATTTAACGTTACCATCATGATATTCCATACATCAACATTTTCTACCATATTTTCGTATTCTCAGTGTATCGGTTGTCTGTCGCTATTGCTAAGGGCCCAGGAAGCAGCTGTATGGTCAAACTCATCAACAATACAAGTACTAGATGCCATCTTAGCATTTACAGTTCACGCTAAACCGAAAGTTCGCAAAGCTGCACAGCATGCAGTGTGCGCAATTCTCAAAGGTAACAAGATAATAAATATGGCTTTTTAATATTCGCCATATATTAATTTTTTTCATTCCCAGGAAGCGATATAATGAGAACCGATAATCCGCCAGCATACCACCCTGGTGCTTCTCAAGCAGCAAAGCATTGCCTTGCGCAATTAGAAGCTGCAGGTCAACCTGGTGGAATAACAAGTACTCTGCATACGTTAACTTTACTCAAAGACATTTGTCATCAACTTCCTAAGTCCTACGTTAAGGTATAGCACATGACCTATGATCATCGTTAATTGCATACCCATTATTACTTATTATTTCAATTGATTACAGTCAGTTTGCGAAGGACTACTAAGAATTATGACATTGAATAATGTCCTGGTGACATCGTGTTGCCTACAAACATTTCATGGACTTTTTATATCAAGACCTTCTGAGGCAGTATTGCCAGCACAATTAAATGGTCAAATTATAAATGCACTTTATGATTATCAACCTGCACCTGGAGATACACAACCAACTTTGGCATGGCTTGCTGTGATGCAGGAAGCTCATTGCAATCTCGTTGCGTAAGTAGCTTTTTTCTTACACTAACGTCCATTACAAAGTATAGTATATTCATATTTTGATCGGTATTTTAGATTATCCTTGCCTCTTTGCGCAGCTAATATCCCACGAATATTAGAAAAGTGCACTGAACTTTGGTTGTCAGATAAAAGTGAAGTGTTGTCCGCCGCATCACATATAATCAAAACCCTTTTGCAAGTATGCGTTGCTCCTTTGTGTGCGACGCAGGAAAATGCTAATAAGTAAGTCAGTTTAATTTCACCAATTTAGACATCGATTACTAATAGGTATTCATGAATTGTGTTTTGTGTCTTTCAAAGATATAAAACCACATTGATTAAAACCATTCAGCTGATACAACAAGGAATGAAATATCAATATAATTCTGCATGGCATCACGTGCTACATCTTTTGGCTGTGATCTTCCAGGTAGGCTTTTTAATATAATTTTATTCCTTGCATATTTTATACGATAATAATATGAGTTTTAAACAGATCGCAGGACGTTTTTGCAAAGACGAGCTACTGGACATTCTCACTGCATTAGCCGAACTCCGGGATTCTTATAAATTTATATATAACGCCGAGGTGGAATATGCTGTTGGCGCTGCAATTAAAACTATGGGTCCCGAAATTGTTCTACGGACAATTCCTCTGCAGGTATATTTCGCAAATATATTACAGTTTCATTATCGAGATTTTAATAAAATCTTTTTCTTATAGACTGGAGCAGACATAATAGATTTAAATAGAAGTTGGCTATTGCCTGTGCTCAAAGACTGTATTAGCAATGCTTCACTTTCTTATTTCATACAGTCACTGTTACCATTAGCTACCGCGTGCGAGTAAGTGTAATCGTTGAATTGTGAAAGCTGATATTAGTAAACTAGAGAGTAATCACGATTTTATAATTTCAGGAGAAAATCAGCAGCACTCAAAACTAATAACGATGGTATAGGCGCACACAGTTACGAATTACTTACATCTCAAATTTGGGCCTTGTTACCAAGTTTCTGTAACAATCCAACAGATATTAAGGACAGTTTTAAGGTATTCAAAGTTTTATACTTTTTATGTATCTGAATAAACATCACATATATATTTCTGTTATACTCAACCATAATTATTCTCCATCACAGAGCATTGCCAGGATTCTTGGAATGGCTATAGCCGAAAGAAAGGCTTTGAGATTATCAGTGATGGCGTCTTTACGAAAATTAGTCGTAAAGGCAACAGAAAATAACAATGCCGAAGACATAGCAGAGCTTGCACGATTTGCTAAAAATTATTTGCCACTTCTCTTCAATCTATATACAACTAAACCCAATGGATCGGACGAAGAGGGTCAACGTTTAGCAGCCCTGGACACTATTAAGGTTTGTAACTACATACTTCGAAAATAAACAGTACTATATAAACCGAACCATTTCATAGAAACGTGTAATTTTTATCCATCACTACAGGTTTATTTAACAATCACGAGTAAAGATATAGTAGGCGAATTGTTTGACCGCGCTATGGGCAGATTAAACGAACCGGAAACCGATAATTTCCTTAAAGAAAGTGTCTATGATTTAATAAGAATTCTAACACCAAATACTGATAAGGAGAGATTAAAGGCACTCTACGATAAATGTATTCCTATACTGATGGACACTAAGAATCAGAAAGAGCAAAAGAAATCTTACAGGTTTGTATCTCTATGTAAATTGTATCTAGTGATTCTCTAGTTTCTGAATATCATATAGATCATATCGGATAAATAAACTAAGAAGAGAAGAATACAGATTTTAATAATATTCTTTTAGAATGTTGGAAGAAATTTGCGGTAGTGAGAGCGAGGTATGCAAAGAATTCATGTTAGAAAATCGTAAAGCCATACAAAAAACATTAGTTAAAGCTCAGAACACAACAGTTACAACTAGCAAGAATGTAAGTTTTATTTTTACTAAATATTGCAAAGAATTGTGAATGATCCTGATAGGCACAATAGCTTTAATTAATAACCTTTTTATATTCAAGGCACGTCTTCGATGTTTGAGTCATATCGTGAAAAACCATCCACAATTAGAGAAGACAAAATTATTGCGAGTTATAGTTCCAGAAGCAGTTATGTGTATAAAGGAACTTAACGAAAAGTGTAGAACCTCAGCATATCAATTGCTGAATATTATAGCAGATAAACTTTTAAATAGTACGGAACACTTTAAGGAATATATTGATATACTTGTTAGTGGTCTTGCTGGAGCTCCTATATTTTGTAGTGCTACTTTATTGGCTCTTGCTTCCATAATGTATAATTATAACGGTAAGGCATTTGATTGATATTATACTGATGATTATTTTATTAAATTTTAATTAGACTCTATCTACTATTTACATCATTGCAGGATCATTGGGCGTGAAAACTGTTCATGAAATATTGGAACACGCATGTGTTCTTCTTTCTGCACCTACCAGAGAAATAGTTATATCAGCTCTTTCTTTCATCAAAGTTTACATTACTGTGATGCCGTCGCCTACGATAGCGCCTACTTTACCAGCAATTGTATGTCTTTTTCTGTTTGTAACTGGCATAGTGAAATGATATTTTATTGTTATGCGACAATGAAATTATTTAGAATTTTTATTGACAATACAAATTTTCTATTATTTCAGATGAAAGCCTTCAGTAAAATGACTGAAGACTGTAAGCGACACTTCAGACAAAAAATTCGAGATATTTTAGTGAAACTAGTGAGAAAGTATGGAATTGATACAATCACGGGAATGGTACCTGTATCAGATGAAGTGATGCATAAGAGATTGAAAAATATTCGCAAAATTCAAACAAGAAAACAAAAGGCTAAGGAACAGAAGAAGGCCCAACAAGGAGAGGAAGATAGTGATGAAGAGTTCAACGTTAAGAGTAAACCAAAAAGGTAAGTTTATACATACTATTATTTAAAGTGTAACAACGTGTTAATATAGGACAAAATAATTTCTATTATTATATTTTATGTAATTACAGTATAGAAGAGATTTTGGCGGATAGTGATGAGGAGGAGTTTGATGATATGGAGACTGATCAGCCTGATAAGGGTAAGAAGCGAAAATCACAGAAGAAGACTTGGATTCAGGAAGATGAAGACAATATAGTGAACTTCGCGGATCCTGCTGCTGCTAAGAGCATAACAGGTCAGGAGCATACTAATCCCATTTGTTGTGTTTCCATCTGACGTTATCTAAATTAATCTACGGCATATCATAATTAGGAAATATTTAAAACGTGTTTTTTTTGTCTGTAGCTACTCTACCGAAACCTGTGATGCCTGGCCCATCTAAACAGAAGGTCAAAAATGATGGTTTTAAGACAGCTCCGGATGGACGTCTTATTATTAAGGATAATGATAGTGATAGTGACGATGATAACTCTAAGAAGAGTAAAAGGAAACTACCATTCCTTGGTAGTGACGATGATGATGATGATTTTGGTAAGTTATATTTAATTTAAAATATAAATATAACTTAACTATATAATCAATACGTTAAAAATATATCTGTATCGCGTAGAAGACGAAGAGACGAAATCTATGATTTCTGCTGCAACAACTGGACGGAAACGAAGACACAGCGGAAGTACCGATGCTGCCAGTACAAGTACTCGACCACCGTTGAAATATCAAGGTAAACAGTTTAATTACAGTGCCTAATAAAAAGTTATTTTAGAAATAAATTATAGTATACTATTTGCAATAATGTTTCCAGCTGGTGGATCAGGAATTCATCGACCAATACAGAATACCAAGAAAGATGGTACGTTTGGCAGTGAGTATCGTGCCAAAAAAGCGAAGGGAGACATAAAGAAAAAAGGCAAACCAGATCCATATGCTTATGTACCTTTGACAAGAGCAGCCCTAAATAAAAGGTTTGTAAATATTTATATTTCATTATTCGAAGTTAAGTAACTGTCCACTATATTACGACGTGTACTTATTGTTTTTATTTATTACAGAAAGAAAATGAAGAATGCTGGAAGATTTAAGAATATTATCTCTGGAGCAAAGAAAGGTGCACGAACTGGTATAAAGATAAAAGGAAAACGCAAGTAGATTGCTATTGTAAATGTTGTTTGTAAAATATTTATAAGTTCTCATTAAATAAATTAGTAAAATTTATATATATACATATATGTATTAAAAGTTTTCAATTCTCTTCATTCTATCCCCTTTGCAAAGTATGATTTTTCTCAGTGTGAATAATTAAAGTAAAAAAGATAAAGGTAATCAATTTATTTATAAAATAATGCTTGTATTTGTGGAAATGCAGTTTCAATGTTTGGCTCTCGCCAAAAATACAGAATTAGAATCTTTATCTTTTCATTGTTGAACATTAATGTAGTACTTATTTCTGTTTACATAGTAAAAAATAGTTCACAATGTACACTGTATTGTAGATATTAAATTGTTGTTTTGCCTATAACGGAGTAGCGAGAGTTGCCATTGATGTTTTAATTTGTTCATAAATATCTTTATAATCAGGATGCTCCTTAATGAGTACCATTAGACTTCCACGCTTAACTCCCATTGCTGCACCAATATCTTGTCTCGATGGGGTGAAGCAATAAGGAAGTTCTTTATCTTCACATACAATTGGTAAGTGGCACATTATTTCTAATGGAAATACATCTCCAGCAAAAACAACTATTCTGTAAATATAAAAATGGTTTAATTAAATAAAACACTAAGGTATTTCATAAGCAATTAAGGGTACATTCTGAAATTCACTACAACCATGGTTGTGTCTCATTTAATTGCATGCAGGTAAACAGAGACACGATGATACTTGCAGTACTGGCAGTGAGTTTCGGAACGTTCCCTAAGTTAAAGAAATCTAAGAAAATCACCCTCGTTCACCCTTGCGTATATGCTTTTGAACATCTTTGAGACCATTCCTGAGGTACGTTTTGTGCTTTGATGCTGGAAAAAGTGAATACTTTATAAAAAATCAAGCAATATCCCTTTATATATTTCTTACTCAACTGTACTATGTAATACATATTTTTGATTTACCACACTTACCTTTCTTTATACATTTATATATTTTTTTGGTTAGCTTCTTTGGTGCCATCGGTTTAGCTATGGAGTTGACATTTTTCAGTTTTTCTTCATAACTAGACTCTTGAATACCAGATGCATCTAAAGACTCCTCAGGCTCAGACTTGACAGACTTTTCTTTTTCCATTTTTATTAACAAATTTCAGTTTTAAACAAACAGCACTGTTCACGCACGTGTATAACCCTGCTTTGACTCAATCTACTAAATGAGCTTTCCATGAAGAGCAGAGACAAGCAGCGACATAACTGAACTAAGGATGCCATTGGTTACTGCCCAAATATGTAACTTTTTTCTACACCAATAATATGTTAGTTTTCACCAAATCCAGTTAATGCTATTGCTCCTGAAAGGCTCTCTTTTTGTTATACGAAAATATAGCTATATCAAAAAGTTGTTGGCTCTTCCCCTGTCATGAAAATATCAAGAAACATAATAAGAGTATAAAATAAAACTGAAAGCGACATTCAACAGTGTTAATTTAATATTAAAAACAAGTTTTGCCTATTGTGAGAAAAATGTATAAGAAAGAATAATGTGTTATTGTATTACGAAAATTTGTTGAAAATTAGTAGATATATTATAGAAACTCATTTAGTGTGCTCCTGGATCATTGTGTTAATTTTTAATGGCATAGAAAAAAAAATTATATTTGATGATATTCTGATAAATAAATATGTCAACTGTGACAATACTGAGTAAGCAACAAAATGCTTCTAAACTTCTGTGACCCATGTCTGAGGACAGAAGTAAGCTGCAGCACAGTCAGTACAGAAGGATATGAAGTAACAAATCTTATAAAAGATAATTCTAAAGGTTTTTTAGCCTACTCTTGCATAAAACCACCTATATATATTGACTTAAAGTTTATATGTAACATACAAATAAGTCATGTTATAATTTGGCCTAGTGTCGGGGCTCAGAAATCATCAGGATTTCAACTATCGTCAAAAGCAATTGATGACCAAGCTGTACAACATACAGTTCTTGCAGCAGGGTATCTAAATTCAAACGATGTAGGAGTGTTATTCTATAGGAGAGATATAGATGAATCAGCGTCCAATGCTCCTCATCGTTTCTTACGAAGATATATAAAGATTTCTGACCAACAATCTGTGAACCAAGCCAGCAATCTTCGTATATGTATATTAAAGACAGAAAATTCTGTGCCAGCTCTAGGTCGAGTAGAAGTCTGGGGAAGAGTATCACGTTGTTGTGGACGAGATGTAATAGCAAGTATCCACTCCATGTGGATAAAAGAACACATTCCTCAGATTTCACACTCAAATAAAACAACAGTTATTGATCCTGTTTCTACCAGGAAAACTCAGTAAGTAATCTCTATTTATTATTATACTTATAATTACTCAATGCATTTGTAATGGTTAAGAAGATTAATTTGTCTTGTTTAATGAAAAGAAACGCAAGTGAAACGTTGGGAAATGTACCTGAAGAATTTTTGGATCCAATAACATGTGAGATTATGATCCAACCAGTAATACTGCCTAGTGGAAAGATTATTGATCAAAGTACTTTAGAAAAACATGAAGCAAATGAAGCTTTATGGGGCAGAACGTTAACTGATCCATTTACTGGAATGCCCTTCAATGAATTTCGAAGACCAATATCTGCTTCTGCACTGAAATCGAGAATAGACAAATATCTTTTGGAAAACAGTGACTTGGATGAAATAAAAAAGCTGCCAAGAGTCTTAGGATCAAAATACAAGCCAACACCATTACGTGATAAACTATTTAAACTACCGGAAACTATTACTCAGAATGATACAACGAAGAATAATGTTGAAATTATGACAAAAATGCAACACAGTTTCACGACAATTCAGAGTAGTTGTAAGAAAAGGAAAGCTCACCACCATACATTACCAGTTGTGGCTGTGTGTTCTAAGCGAGCAGCAGGCCCATCAAAAGTCATAAAAATGGTCAAAGTCGTAGCACCAGCAAGTGATGAGTGCATTAAAACAACAAAAGAGGAATCTACAAATATAAAAATTGACAGCAAATTGGAAGAGAATATTCAGAACGTATTGTCGAGTCTGAAACGTTTTAGTTCCCCTCAACATTCAGTTTGTGAATTGAATAGTTGTAGTTGTTGCTCGAATAGCATTCTTTACCAATTGCCATGTAAGCATATGGTCTGTAGGAAGGTGTTAACATCTATCGCTAACTTAAAATGTAAATTTTGTGGTATGCCTTACAAAACAAGCGATCCAAAGAGGATCTATCAATAAAATAAAATATATACCTTTTATTCAGAAATCTAGTTATTTATTAACTAATCCCAGAATCAATTATTGATCATTCATATAGATCAGTAACATTATATTAAATTGGATGAATTGTACAAGATATGGTGGGAACACCATTAAGATACATAAGGCAATGTCAACTATAATTCTAATTAGCATTGATATTTCCATGAATAACCACAGACTTCAAAAACTAAGTTCTCCATCTTATTCATAAATGACAATACACAGTTTACTACAGCATGCTGTCTATATCACGATAAAAAAATCAGACTTTAGAAATTACTACAGCTTCGACCAATATCTAGGACAGCTCTGACAGGCCATCCTGTTCCTATATGACATTGTTCAGTACAATACATAGCAGGTACAGCCAGAACATCAAAAGGCGACGATCTTGAAACTGATGGGAATTGAATATCCACATCCTGAGGTATGATGTTCTTTGCTGGAGGATCAAAATGATCTTTGTAGGTACTTTTCATACCACGATAAGGTATTATGGAAAGTCTCTTGGGTAAAACACGATAAGGCATATCTTGTTTGTGTTGAGAATAAGAACTAATAGGCATCATCCTCTTGGGCCCAAATCCACGAACTTTAGGTATGCCAATAGTGTCATAAAACGTGATCACGTCTTTCCTAGATACTCCGTTCTGTTGTTCAACAGTGAAATGCACGTGAGTCAATTGCGTGGTGCTCACGAAGGGATCTAAATGTTTACTGTGACCAATTTCGTTTGGTGGAATCGATGGAAACTCATCCCTTCCAAAGGCGCGGATGGGGCACGTAAAGTCCCTCGCAGAACTTTTATTCGGTAGACACACTGGTACATGAATTTCTTTGGAAGCCATGTAAGCTCTTCCTATTTATAAAATTACATGATTCCTCCTAACATAGATCTATCATTTGTATAGATAAATTATGCTAACCTGTGGTGGATGGCCCTATTTTTAATGGTTTCACAGGATTTTTCATATATTTCTCATGCATGTCTTTAAGGGTTGTCCGATCCATTGCGGAATATCGTCTGTAATAATCAGAAACTTTTGAATGATCCCAATATTTTGTATCATGGAATTTATTGTATGTCGTCTTCATGTTCAGATTTATTGGCTTCAATTTTTTAATTTCTTTTGGGATTTCTCTCGTTCAATCAATACACATCAAAGTTTGATCTATCAAATTTTGGTAATAAAAATTACGGACATATGACGTTTTATAATGATCACCATCTATAAGAGCAGATTTGTTAGAAGGCATAACAATTATATCTGTTTCCGAATTTGTTAATATAACGGATAAATATTTTCAAGATAAAAGTTTAAAAATAATAGTGTAAAAATCAAATCACTTTGCCACCATAACGCGGTGTGAAATCCAATAAAATATTTAGATAAGAAAAATCATCATTAATAGTCAGTTGTTTCATGTTTTGTCATTGCTAAATGTTATACACCTCATGTAGCAAAATTTTTGTAAAAGGAACTCTGTCATCAATACAGGAAGTATAATATTAAAGAAGAGATAAAAGTACATACGTTTGAAGAGGCTCGATTCTTGGGTTATAATTAGTAGTGTCAATTGTTGCCACTCATAGCGAAAATGTTCCAACCCTGTGTTGAAGCAATCCAAAAGTTTTGAAAATTTGAAACACCGAATAAAAATGCTTTCCAAATATTACTTGATATTATTTTGACGGAGATCTACTTTCGAAATTGATTCAAAATATTATATTAAAAGCAAATCAAAATCTCGTAAAATATATGGAGTAGATTCAAATTAGATTCAAATTAAATTCAAACTTCATAAGATTTTAAAAATGAATCAAGCTGAAATTGAAATATTACAAAATTCAATTATTGAAATATTAAAATAATTTAATAAATTACGAAATTATTCAGGAATCACCTGTCCCTTATTAATTTTAGCAGCAAGACGTTACGCCCTATCACACATTCTATACGAATACGCGTGTTAACACATTAAGGACCGCAAAGAAATCTGTAAGGCATACGCCTGGGCCGCACGTTTTTGGGCAAACTTGTACGTTCTAAAATCATCATAACTTTGTTATTTATGAAGCAATTTTTGTGAAACTTTCCGAAATTGTATAATAAGATGCATTCTATGTATTATTGAAAAAAATTATGTTTTTTAATAATTATAATAACTTTTTTACTTAAAAAATTAATTTATACGAAATTTTTAGAAATTATAGAATAGGATGAACTTTAGGTATTATTAGAAAAAAATTTCTTATAATAATTATTATAAAATTTTATTTAAAAATAAATTTCACCGAAGTTTCTAGTACTTTTTTAAAGTATGATATTGTGTGAAACATTTTTCTCTGTGAAGAGGAACCATACAAAATTTACATTGATATCTTGATTCGCTTCGTTTTCCATGGGCGGCACAAACTCTGCAGGGTCTCGTAGGAAATTTCTTTTTTCCATTCGCTGCAATGCTAGTAGGTTGATGCTGTTTCATATCACCTGACAACCTTCCGGGTGGATCTTCACATGGTGCTCTCCCTGCACCTCCAAGGGAAGGGTTCGACAGATCTCTTTCCTGTTCCGGAGAGCCTTCATTATTGTCGTCCGTTATCCAGTGTCTTGCCACCGAAAGCAGAAATTGTTTGTACTTCATTTTGTTGTGTGGATTGAGTTCATTGTATACTCTAAAGGAATTGAAAAGTCCACAGTTTATAAGATAGAGGACTACTTTTTTTGTCCATTTCATACTTTTTCTCAGAATGGGGTAATACGAAAGGAACTGATCCGCACGGTCAACCCCTTTCATGTAGTTATTATATTCATGGATGCAGGTAGGTTTTACAATGTTCTCTCCCGTTTTTCTATTTTTTTTTCCAGTTGTCGAGACGGAAGTGTCATGAATGGTCGAGATCATTCTGATAATCCGCTTGTCTTTCCATGCGAGGAGAAGAATATCACTTTTTCTAGAAAATATTATATCGCCTTTCTTCATCGTTGATGTTTTTATTTTCAAATTTGGCGGTAAGCCTCTGCTCTCTCTAATAGTCCCACATACTCTAGTTCTGTTTTGGAGCAGCAATTCAGCAGTAGATGTACTATTATAATAATTATCTTGGTAAATATGGTGCCATATGCCAAGATAGGGACCAAGAACTGAAAGAATAGTTTGCTCCAATTTTTTTCCTTCAGCAGTGTATATGTCCATATTGCATATGTAGCCGGTGTCACTCTCGCACACCATCCGAACAAGTAAACCATATTTTGTCAGTTTTGCTGGGTTGTACGTGCGAAACCTTAGCCGTCCTCTCCATGGGATCATTCCCTCGTTCAAGGACAACTGTTGCTTTGGTTTGTATATTGTTCTGAATTTATGCAGGAAATAATCCAGCACGGGTTGAACTTTGAAAAGTCTCCCCGAGCGACTGTCCATTTTCGTATTATCATTGAAATGCCAAAATGTCCATATTTGTTCAAATCTATGGCAGCTCATTGTTTGTGCAAATATAGGGGTAAATACCAAAGGATCTGTGGACCAATAATCTTTCCAGCTATCTTTTCTTGTTTGACCCATCAGAATAATTAGACCAAGGAATTTCTTCATGTCTTTCGGTGTAACCGGAGACCACTTGAGTGTTCTGGATGGTGTTTTACGTTTCATTGCGGTTTGATCGTGATAGCTGCACAGCTCTTTGCAAAACATTTCAAATAATTCTTCACCAAAAAAGAGATTAGTCACAGAAGCTACAGAGTCACACTGAGATGGAAATTTAGTGACCCCAGGATGACCCTCAAACATTTGTAAGCGTGGTGGTGTGTCATTTTCAGACCAACAATTATCATTATCTTCGTCAGTGTCGGAATCACTTGAAAACACTGCCACCTTACTCTTCTTTACAGGTCTAATAATTTCACTGTCACTGGAATCGTCCTCGCAATCTTCAAAAGAGTCATCCGCATCTTCGTTCTCACTAGGAACGTCTGACAAATTATCGTCAAAAACTTCCCAAAGTATTTCAGCTTCGTTCGTTTCCATCTCTTTTCGAAAGGAGGCCATTTCTAAAAGGGCGAGGAACTTGAAGACGAAGGCTATTCGAATCACCAAAATGCAATGCAACGTGTCGAATTCTCTTTGAGACTAAGCTGTTTTTATTTTGCTTTCGTGCATTTATACAGTTTTTCGTAGCTTGATCTGTTCGGATTCCCACCAATGGGATCGTCTGGTCACCAGCCTTGGAGGTAGTAGGATACAATGTATGAAAGTAAGTCCATCCGTAACAGACGGAACGCGAAACACGAGAGAACTCGTGAGCGGTCCGTAACAGATGGGACGCGAAACACGAGAAAACTCGTGAGCGGTCCTTAATGTGTTAATATTTTTTAGTGTTCCGTACCGAAAGGTGAAAGCAGAACACTTATGGGTTCAACACGGTGTCTAATTATCTGTCACACGCTTGTGTCGCCCATCTCTGTCTCCGAAAATATCAATACAAAAAATCTGACAAAATTTGAGAATATGCGAAACAATGGGGATGTTATGCAAAAACTATAAGAAATCTTCTGACGTACGCATTTTCGAAAAAAAAAGAAAATATGAAAAATCCATTTTTGGGCCAGTTTTGGGGATACGGAACACTAATCGCGCGAGACTCGATTCGCGCTTGAGTGGCTTTTTTATCTTCTTCTTCCCGTAAGTTATCCAGCCAATCATCGGTTGCGAGGTTTGGAAATTTTACGCTACGAGTAGCGGCAACTGATATTACCAATTATGGCCAAAGAATCGGATCACTATCTGAAGCTAGGCAGGCAAGAAATTCGTCTCCTCTCTAATATTACTTCATGACGCCCCATTTGCATATTTGGTTCCAAATGGATAAGGTACATAATAATAATAATAATTAATTCAACGAACACAACCGCTGCATCTTTCGTTTTATTACACATTTGAAGTTACTACATGTCTTTGTCCCGAAATCAGAAACTTTTGTATATTTAATTTTTTTCTGTTTTTCCTTTTTTTTTCTGAAAGCGTAGAACACGTATAATTTTATTGCTCGTTCGGTCACGTACTCAGTGAATTACCAAGTGGATCTCGATTAACGAGTTTATTCGAAACACATTAAGATCATTTGAAGTTAAATGATTCCATACAACACTATGGACACAATTTATCGGATCAGTATCAAAACTGTTCCTATAAACAGGAACAATTCCAGAAGCGCATCCTCGATTTCAGATCGTAAAGGAACGCTTTTGACTCTTTCTCCTTTTGCAAAAAGAATCCCGGAAAGTAATATAAAAAATTCGTTACGTTCAGTTCAGTTCAGAATGGTGCAAAAGGACATAGAAACCACGAAAAGTATTTCCTGGTTTTTCAAAAAACAAAGTCTTTCCTCACGTAAAACTGAATGCGAAAACGCATATATACCACATGGACCGTATGTAATACCATTTATCCCATTGTCCCGTTTAGACGTAAAAGAAAAGAAACAGACGACTAATTGAAACTATTTGCCTAAAATCCTCCTATCTTGCTGCACTTAAAACAGAAGCCAAGGACCCGGAGTTAACGACACAACCGCGACTTAAACTATAAACGCATTTAAAAAGTCATATAAAATCAGAGTTGACGGTTCCCTAACTAAGTTGATACTCAACAGACAGTACCTAAGAGGTAGTAGCAATCCTTTTTTATTATTGTTCGATTGATTATACCGCAATCAGTTTTTCCGTCCTCCACGTCTCTTCATAGAAGATGTACACTGAGGACAGTACCACTTGCCCTTTGGTGGAGCTGTTATGCCCACACATGGATAATGGAACCACTCGAATGGACACTATGTACAAGAGACCAATGATTGTATTAATTTTCAAACGCCTCTTGTAATACATTTCATATATGGTCCATACAGGTTTATAAGCTGTACTTACGTCAGAGTTATCGCAGGCGACCATATCTCCATAGGATACCTGATTACAAATACAATATCTTGGTTCGTTAGGATCATAAGTCCAATCTGGATTATCTGGATCTGTACCCGCAGCAGGTGCGGTCACTACTGGCGGTGAAACAGGTTGCTGAACTGCGGCAGTAATAACACTTGAGCTGGGAACAGTAGTTGTTACTTTTCTGAAAGCAAATATTTTAGAGTGAGTTTATCCTGTAATGTTTTTCTTTTAGAGGATGACATAGACTAAGTAGCGCACTTCTTATGCTTTTTAGTCGTTTCCTGAATAGCTGCTATGGCAGTTTGAGCGGCGCCAGCCAATTCTCTACTGAACTCGGCTGCATGGACACCACCTGTGTTGATGGCTTCGTAACTAGCTTTTAGACTTGCAGTTCGTCTTCCTTGTTGCATCTGCTGCGTGGCAGCAATCGCCTGCGAAGCGGCTGCTGCAATAGCATTACCACCCGCACCAATATGGCCGAGATTATAGCTGACTGAACCGACTGAGTTGGCAATTGCATTAGGGGTTGGTGGTAGGCTCGTGGCAGCGATAATGGGACCAGAATTGGCTGATGCTGGTCGAGACTCAGGAAGACTCGGAGGAATTTTTTCTATCGCTAATCGTTTCTCTATCGATGCTGACGATGCATTTGAGTCTCTTCTCTTCTCTGCTCGTGCTGCTGAAGAAAGAGATATCATTTTGTTATGCGAATACTCTTTGATATTAATTTCCAGTATGTTGGTGCGGATTAACTTACAATGACTGTGATTGTCACGGGATCTACTTGGTGTAAAGCTATAACGATTTTCCTTTTGACTACTATTCGTAGGTGGCTGATCTAATTCCAAGGAGCGCTTTTCCAAAACTTCAGTAATGCCCTTGTTATCAGCCTCAAGTTCCATTTTAAATTTGTGCAGTTCTTGATCTAATCTTCTTAGGTATCTATCCACCAAGTCGTACATCTGATTTGCTAGGTGCACCTTCTCATCCGCATCCTCTAATGTCTTGTAATACTCTTTCCTAATCGTTTCGTATTCCGCATCCTTCTCGCTAGGTTTCATTTTCTTGGCGTTCGAAAAGAAGGTTTTCACCTTCTTCTCCAAACTGTCCATCGAGTCTGAAGAAAAATTTGTTGATCTCTAACATCGTATTAACAGAAGGACTTAATTGATCGTATAATTGGCATACTTTGAACACCTAAGTCCATCTCCCTCATTTCAGTAAAACGGTCCCTCAACTCCTGTGGGAGATGCTCGATCACTGAAACAGTAAGAAGAGGTTACTCGACATAACCAAAAAAGAGTATAAAAAGAATGCTTATATAAATAATCCAATGAATCTAAATATAAAGTAAACTTGTGCGAATTATGAAATTGTATTTCAATTGATCTAATCATCATCAGTAAATAAGAGTAACTTAAAAATGTATCATTGAGGATAGATAGTTGTACTAGCCAGTCGAAAAATATTCAGTTAACCAAAATGTGTGAAACTAAATATCATAAAAGTTTAATAAAGTGAAAGTAGCTGGTGAATTCTCTGCAAAACTAAGAACAAAATTATTTTAATTCTGTCCAATTGAATGACATTGGCAAGATAAGTAGCATGAGAATCAAATTCCTAACACTTGCAAGAGAGTACATATTCAGAAAGGGTAGTATTCTTCTCAAAAGGCTGAGTGAGCTGAGTCCGCTTCGTTTTTACGTACTTTCAACATAATCTTCCAAGTAAAGCATCCTTTCGTGCCGGCGTATCCTTTCCGAGTCCTTAAATTACAGTTAATTACAATTTTCTACAAGGGGGTGTGTGCCGCTGAGCCAGGTTTCGTGAAAATTGCAGCCGTCGATCGGAAGCGTGTTTACAGCAACTGAATCTCTCGTTGCACCCGCATTTTCACGGTTTTTCTTGTATAATTTCCAGTCAGGTAGCAATTTTTTTATCATTTTGCATAAAATATATTATTGCCCAGATTGATAATCATTTTAGTTTATAACGAATCTCCATATAATATTTTATTTCTCGAATATTATCATAGAGTTATATTTTTCGGAGTTCTCAGCCATGTTGTAAGTTTGCATCAGGGACGGCTTTAGGAAAGACACCCGGGCCCCAACTTTTTGTATGACATTTTTTCCACGTTTTTTAAAAATTAATAAAAAATGTTAATACTTTGTCCAAATTCAATCAGAAGAATGTCCCTTAGTTTCTTCAAGGAAATTCAGTTATTACAGAGACTTTAATTTTTGTTCAACAGGATGATTCGACGGAGTCCAACAAGAATTGCACTCAGACTAGATGATCTCCAGGAATATGAAGCAATGAGGAAAGAACAGGAGGCAAAGAAGGAATCTGAAAGGCATGCAAGTTTCAATACTCCTACTTGGAATCAAAAATTACCTCAAAGTGTAATACAAGAGAGAATTGGCTATGTACCGCAAGTACAAGTGGCTTCACATTCCAGACCTAACATCTAATTCTATTTTTAAAGTGAAGTAATTATAACTTTTTTAACGGGCTATCTTACGGAAATAAAGTTTACCAGTTAAAATTAATTCACAAGCAGTTATCTTGGAACATTTATTAATATATTACTAAAATATACATGGCAGCATCTTTAAGAGTGATACCTTGACAAAAAGAGGTAGATGTTACATTGCTTTTGAAGATATAATCTTGAATCAAATGTGTGGTACATAATCATAAAGTATGCATCCATAACTGGAAGGCAACAACATATTGCTGAGAAAAATATTACTGCGAGCACTTATTTTAAAAAACTTATTGCCAAATCATCTTACATTATAAAGGCGATCTCTTTTAATGAAGGATCATTCAATATTGTCTCTTAACCACTGGTAGATTCCAATAGTATACAGTTGTAAATGCAACTCACAACACAATATATTTAAACATAGATCTCTTCACTAAAATTCGGTGGTTCTCACATCTCATCAATATTTAACTTCAAAAATAATGAAATCATGAAAACGTACAAATGTCAGCCAGTGGCAGATATAAATTATTGCATTAACAAAAGGAGGATACCTAAATCAGTACCTAAATATTAAGAAGCTTAATTAGAATTAACGTGAGCATAAACATACTAGGAAGGTTTCAACGAGCATTAATAGCTCCGTTGTTAGGCACGGACTAATAAACCAACGAATTTACTAGTAAATTCGTCTGCCGTGTCTTGATCTCTTATGTATTTATATACATAAGCTGCAACCTTACATCATTGTATCAATGTTTTACTCCCATACCACATTAAACAGAGAGTCAAGACTTTTTATAAAGGATCAACGTTCGAAATTTAAACAAATATCCTTTGTCTACGCTTAGAGCTTTGTCTACATTTAAATCAGTGCATTTATCACCCTGATTTTTATCAAGACTATTGCTTTACGGGCATTACAACCCTTTGTTGAAGTACAGATATTCTGGTATCTTTCCCTCTGGGCAGTTTTTCTTCAATATTTCATAATTCTCTGGCTCCCATCGTTGCAACGTGCTCACTGCAATCAAACTGAAAAAGAAGAACCAGGAAGTTGTAATCATTAAGCACTCAAGACATTCGGTGGACAGTAACAATACCATTTACTAATAGGTATAAATATTTTGGCGATGATTCAAAGTGCCAATTTTGTTTTCAACTTCACGGCCAAGTGCTATCAATAGACTATTTGACAACGAGCAGTCGAATAGTGACCTTATTATATTATGACGTAAAAGGGAAATGACATACTTGAATCGTTGTTGCCATAATGAGATATTTACCCATGCATTTATCAATGACATTTTTTATGAAGATGAATTACACTTTTCCTTACCATCTTTGAGGGAACAAAGCACACGCCGTGGGTACCATAAATGTGAGACTAAAATATTTAAAGAGGTTCATTAAAAATTATAATTACACGTTCATAAATGTTACAATAGAAAAATATACTTACAAACAGCCGACCATCATCACTTGCATAGGTGCATGAAGTGTCTTAATCTTTTGCATCCAAGGATATGTTTCTAACTTTTCCATAATAGGAGGTAGGATAACTGTATAAACGTAGAGCACAGATCATTAATCTCCAGTGAAATTACACTGTACCATAAAATCAGGCAATGCAGTGTAAAGCTGTACATCATCGATGTACTATGGTGTACTATAATGATACATACGCATGCCAGGAGCGCACATAACGATCCTAGAGATGACCACTTGGCTGATACCTTTCACAGCAGCAATCTGAAATCGATTGCTCGATCAAGCATGAACTATTCAAGGGATCACATTATTTTGAACGAATTATCTGAAACGATGGTAAAACCTGATAAAACGTAAATTACCTTCGATCTGGTTAGCTTGTTACCATTCTCGTCGCTCAATTCGATACCGCTTCGTATCTCATTCTGTCTCATTAAAGGTATATTGGCGCAGTTCGCCGCAGCTACAGCCGCAAAAGGTACGTATCTCTGGAGATTTTGACGAGGAATGAATTAACACGGAATCATCATCATGTATTGATTATCATATATGATCTGAATAAAATTGGGAACTAAATTTAACCGACTTACAGCCATGAGGGGGTTCGCCCTTTTTTCCCAAAAGGTCTTACATCCTATTGCTGTTAACATTGCTGCGGCGGTTGCGCTTACATAGGCTGTACCTAATTGCGTTGTTGTTACAGGACTGTTGGCATTTCTATTTGTGTAATTCACCAATGCATTGAATGACTGGTTAACCCATTGCCAAAAAACTACAGCCGTGGTGGTTCTGGAAAGAAGCGCAAGAGATTCATCAGATTTTTATTTTATTCTAAACAGAAATTAACTCCCTTGTATTTGAATCTACCTGTAAAACTGCAGCATAGCTCCAGTGACAGCCATTCCACCCGGTACTTGGAAGGACATTCTGCCAAAGACATTCTGCAGGTCACCGGTATCCGGATGAAATGCAGATTCGTAGAGTTTCTTTGCGTATATTATCTGCTCCCTGGTTGTACCCGCTGGCTCTTTGCCAAGCCTGCAAGGTAAAATAAACGCAGCTGTTATGAGACTTGCAGAAAGGCAAAGTCCTGACTCCAAAATTATCGTTTAACGGTGGGATATTGTTTTGAATTTTTTGTTGCACTTGATAAGACGAAAACAGTATTTTTGACATTTATTACATATTATCTAGGTAGACTACTATAGTCATTTAGCGAAAAATTCCTTCGAACACTATAACATTTTTAGGAAAGTTCAAGGCTTTTGATTATAGCTCTTACGTAGATTTCTATTTTCGAATGCATTGTCTCTTAATGTTTACGAGAATACTTGAAGGAACTTTTATTTTCGTTCAGTCCATACGTTGTAATACGTAATCATATGCGCAAGATGCAGCCGATTGAAAGATATGATATATCAATCAACATACTGTGGTCCCCGGTTTGACCTTTAAATTTTAATGTGCAGTCAACACTCATCAAGTAGAGTAGTAGCCATTACAGCAGCAGCAAGCTAAAAGGTAATAATTAGCAGCAGACCGAAAGGCAATTACGCAACGCAATATGTATACATTGATTATAATACAAAAGTATGTATTAATGTTTCGAAAAATCTTGTATGAAGAAGTATGAAATTCTGTCGCAATATCACTTCGGAAAACCTTGTAAAATAATGGGAGTCGTTAGACAAAATGAGATTAGATATGCGTCATGTCATGAGACCTTTATCAAGCTCGTTCTATTAGTTCTCTGATACATTAATTCAATTTCGTAACTTTTACTCATGTTCTAAAGCAAAGGGAACAGATCCACTGTTCCTCCTGCATTCCGTATGATAATCGAATTCATTTCAGACATCATATATTCCGCAGGTCATGAAATTAACCGGTGACTCATCGTATACATACAAATTCCCTTGACTTCTACGATACAAGTCATATCATATTAAGAACACATCGTCATTCACACTTTTTATAATGACGTTTATAATCAATTTGATTTAAACCCAAAGTTCATCATTATATCCATGATGCATCGAGTGACGATACAATACAATGAGAGCACCTTGAAACTATTTGAGCAGTTGTTGGCAATTGTTCGAATCATTTGGCTAACGTAAGAAATTATTTCTGGAGTAACGTATGCAGATGCTATGCTCTCAAATTATCTAGAAAATTTTCTTGAGGTATGTTTAAAAAAAGTACTATCATACTTTTTCTTCTTACCATGATGACAATGTTAATAATCATACAATCTGCATGCGTGGATTCCCGGTAATACAACCTCACCTGTAATCTTCGCATAATTTCTTAGCGGCATGAAGTTCCTTCTCGGATACAACACAAGTACGGAAATCGGTAACCCAGGCGAAGTGCCGCCATCTGCCCAGGAACGTGCTTTGATCCCAGAGAGGCTTATCTAAGTCCAGTCTATCGGTCGTCATTCTCTTCGAAGAGGGTTTTCTGCACGAATTACTGGAAAAGTCACAAGCGTCAGAGAGACCGTATAGGGGGATTACGTTTGTTCGACATCAGAGAATTCGACACAGTACGAGCCGAAGCGAAAGGGGAACAGGATTTAAAAGTAACACATTCATTTTGTAAGACTCTATATCGTACAGATTCAGAGAATCTTATCAGGGCCTGTATAGTGCAAGAGATCGTGAACCGAGTAGAATCGGGTTCGAAGTGCGGTAATGTCAAATGGCAATGTAGTTCCCAAGAAACGCAAAGTAACAGTTACATATTGGGAATGTTATAATTGCCTAATCAGGGATATAACAGGGTATTTTATAACTGTTAAATCCTTGAATAGGAATTTTTAATATTGACTATATGAAATTGTTTGTATTTGCTGGGTTACTAATAAAACTATAAGAATTTGCATACGATTGTAAACTCACTGTACATATAATTACGTCATGTTGGTCGTATATCATCGTTAATTAATTACAGAAAAAGATGTGATAATAAGTTTGTAAAACGTCAACTATCCACGTGACAAGCACCTGAAGAAATTAATATACGTTGTCGGGAATAGGAAAACATATACTATCGTATCCTGGCACTTGTTTACTAGAGTGAGATACTGAATAGATTTTATTAGGAGGGAAAGTAATCTGTCGCGATTAAATTCATGCAGCACACAATGTCCCTGAGATGTCCACAGGGCGTCTAGACATCTTACAGGATGCCTCTCTTGCATTTTCTCGTACTGTTAGGTAATATGTTTCATCGTTCCTTAGACAGCGTACAGATATTTTTTGCACTTTTCAATAGCGTTATAGAAGGGCATAAAAATTCGATATCGACCATATCATAGAAGAGCGACTGTCAGTTGCAGTCCGTGTATACAGAAATCCAGGTTGGTGGTGTATCGACGTGTATTAAATGAGAAATTATATATTTCTATTTTTGATATACTATGAACATGGCGAATATATTTATGAAACTCTTTGCCTCACGACCGTTCGAATCCTAAGCAAGGAATAATATTTATACAAAGAATTGTGTAAAGATACACATGTTTCGTCTGCTTACCGTGAACCGCAAACCTCCTCTGGCCTCTGACAGTGAACAAGTAGAGCGCACACGCAAATCCTGAAGCCGGTGGCACCAAGATTTTTGCTACGTTACTGCCATCTCCCCGACATTATTATTATTATTCTGTCCTGTACGTTAGAATTATCAGAACTGCTATCGTACATATCTCAAAATTCGAAGCGGATATTGTCACTGTGAAATTCTTTACTGGGAGACGCAAAACAAAGTAGTTTAACTGAAGATTAAGAGATAATGATCAAGAGAAAGAGAAGGGAGAGAATGTATTTTATGCTAGTTAAATAATAGAGGATGCAAATTTTTGAGGAGTTCTCGAACGCCGTGGAAGAATTAGCAGAATGAATTAAGTTCAAGGTCATCCTGTTTAGGCAACCCAAACATGTGGCATTCGTAAGAAATAGTTTTTCCCTCCCGGTACAAAGTACAAGAAGTCCATGCGACAAGCGACTGAACAATTTCACGGACTAAAGTTATGCTTGGCTCTTCAGATGTGACCACTTTTTAGTGCAAGAATTTACGGACGTTTTGTTAATTAGAGTTTATGAGCGTGAGAGTCGATTCTGATAAAACGTTGCAAACAACCATGAATACTGTAAGGGTTCATTTCTATTTCTTTCATTGAATCTATGTTTGATCTTGTGAAATATATTTCAAGCCTTTTGTTAGATTAAAGCAATATTTGGAATAAGGAATATGTTCCTGAAATAGATTCATAGTAATTTAGTAATCCATGCATTGGATTAGCATTTATAGAAGAACCAGCCCGTTATTATTCCAGTTCATTATGCATAGCAGTTAGTGAAGCACAACGCCACGGTTTATTCAAACATCCATTAGCATTCCAAAATTTCATTTTCTATCATTTCCAAAAACTAAATAACCTTCTAAAATCGAATACCATCACGTCCTTATTTACAGGGTAGTCCAGTCATGGTACTATGCAAGCATTTACCCTTCAAAGCAGTGCCGTACATATTATTCCAAAATGGTAGCATTCACAAGAACCTTATACAAGCATACTATATTACCATCGTCTGAATTGAATAATATAGTAAATTAATTCGAGTCGATTATCAATTTACCCTTATTTCTAAAGAATCCCCTTTGAAGGAACCCTCCCAAATCCTCATACAGGTTTTTTTTTCTATATAATTTCTGTGTATATAAATAATATAGTAGAGTCTCAGGAATTATTCTTATCAACGGTCACTCGAAAAAGATTCTTTTCACCTCCAGGAAAATTTTGTCCAACCGTCACTCAACCCCAGGAATCCCACGTGAACCTTGTTCAAGCGCAGGGCACTGTAAAAAATGTCACGGCCCTGAAGAAGGAAAACATCTGCGCCTGCGTGAGACAGTCGCAGCCCCAGCTCACAGCTGTGCATGCGGCATCGGTGGGCCCTCTTCTCTCTGCACCCCGCGCAACGAGCCAGCAGCTCCTCACGTCATCCGGACAGACTACAGAGTCGAGCAATAATTCTAACGAACCAATATGGCGGACTCGGAGGCCCCGTCCGCTCCGGTCCTTGTCAGGGGTGAAAAGATCCTCGTGACTGTCGATTCTGCTCTACCGGATATCATCGTCGTCTCGTTCGATCATGGAACTAAATCCTTCCAAGGAGCCCTGCTCGATGCCACCAAGAGGTAAGCCTACATTTCATAATGAAATACGCCTTCCTTGTACTGTACTAACTTTACACAGAGTCCTATCTGTTGTCGGGCTTTCCTCTGGAACGGTTTAACTTAGACAAATTTTATATATACCTTTGGAAAGCTCGAATTTTTCCGCAGTCAGTGGTATATTGCATATCCTTGTAGGACTTACCGTTCAAAAGTTTACCTTTTTCCCTGTTTCAACCTCTTCAGGGACAGTGCAGTGGATATGATTCTTGTATCGTCGATTATTGCAAATTGTACATGGTGGTGTTATTCTTATCCTGTTCAGCGTATTCGTGAGGATCTTCCCCTGGATAATCATGAGTTTTGGAATGATTATTTTCTTGTATATTCATACTAGAGATGGATTTAACGTGTGTCATCGTTATGCTTACAAGGCTCTCTTTGTAGCGTCGATATGTCCTCGATTTTCTAGATCTTCCAACTATAATCCATTTTTATTTTATTTCAGTGACATTTGGTTAACCCATAGCCACATAATAAACTGATTTCGGGAAGTCAGTTGTCGTAGAAACAGACATTCCCGTGAGCCTGTCCTCGTTAAGCCTGACGTCCTGTCGCGCATTGTCAAACAGCTGCGAGCCTTTCGAAAGCTGAAAATCCTCGCCACAGGCTTTCAACCAGTGATACAAATCAATCTCACGCTCTCACCATTCCGTGATAGATTTTCGCAACTTTTCACTGATCCACCATCATCATTACGTACTCTGGGAATTTTTCAATAGGCCTGATCAAATGTTTCAAGCCTTCAACGCGGTATCCGTTTTACAGTTTACCGACGGCTCTATAAGATTCTCATTATTGCCAATCTTCAATAGCTTCAGATACCTTCTACCTTCAAAAATGCATCTATGATATCATTGCCACAATTGTCTTCAAGTACTTCACTCACAAAGGTTTGATATGCCCAACGGCAAAGAACAGAACGAAACCTTATCGCTATTCTAGACCTGACGAATCCTCTCATTTCCTAAACGATTGCTGAGTAAGGATGCGGATCAAGGCTTTTCTCTAGTTTAATAATTTAGACAAGACTTTTGTATATATTTCGTGTGATTAGCCACAGAAGTTTACATCTCGTATCCAGACCTTGTTGAATATACGCCTCCGGAAATTCCAGATTCTTCGGTTGTAGAGAGACCGCGATTATTCGTGACTCATGTTTTTTTTTTCTAACATTGGCTTAGTATAACGGCATGAAGGCGCATTTACAAGTGAGGACTTCGTATCGTGACGGTGATTCAACAATCGCGTATGCCTCTTCTGTCACAGGAAGGGCAAATAATAGCGTCCCTCCTACTCAGATTATGATGATGTACTAGGAGAATCTTGTAACAAAAATAATAACTAAGTAAAAGAAGAAAGAAAAATGCACGGGAAGAGTATTACTGTAGAATTTATTCTCTCTTTGCTAGAAAGATCAAATGATCGTGCTACACGCGATATTCTCTACTCAGCCATGCGCGGAAATTGGTTTGACGAAATATTCATAATTTTGAATTGATCGTAAACCCTGTAACGCTCTCGATATATCGCCTACCCCTTCGGGCATGCCCTCCTCCCACTCTGGCTTACGGCTCGCTTTTTATTTTCGTCATTTGCCGTGACACTGGTGGCTTTATTTCCATTTTGCCGACTACGACTTGATCGATGGTGAACCCAGGGTCTCCGTGATCCCGCTTGTATCACCAAATAAAATTTAGACATAGTTATCGCGATTCGGTTAAAGTTACGTAACGTTGTACGTCTCTACATATCTAATGAAAGAAAGTTGTTTGTAATATCATGATGAGAATGATTTTGGATTTTGGTCAATCCATCGGAGCTCTTAATTAGGTCGTCAATGGAATGCCTTAGCGGAACTGTTCTGTGGAATTGATAAAAACGTAGACGCATAACTAATACTATTCGTGCTTGTTCGGGTATCAGAATTAATATTCGTTTTGAATTTAAATTAGAATGTGGGATGTGAACGAGTGCAGTCAAGATAAATGTAATAAATAATTTATTTAGGCTGCATCGGTTGATATGTATCCTATATTCCAATTTATATTCATCTATCGATCGAGACTAAATTTTACTCAATATTCGTTTTGAATATCCGTATTTGATGTTATTGCAAGTTTAAGAGGATTCTCAGTAGGGAAGAGTTCATGAAATGTAATATCGAGGAAGGCGATGCAATTTTACGAGTCCGGTAAGGCACGTAGCCCGGAATCGTGCAAGAACGTAGATCGAAGGTAGTTAATGTACCGACGATCATGAAATTCCTTTCTTTCCTTTACAGTGACGCAACTATGAAGGTCTTTCTTTCTAGCAGCCATCTTGAAACCGTCCACGTTATTACGTCGGTCCGGTTTCTTTCATGCCTGTCAGGAATCGACCAGGGATAAAACATTGAAAGCTCTTCGTACATCGTAAGAGTACCTTTCCTTAACAGCATCTTCCTTATTTATAGCTATTCTTTATCCTGCAGTTATTAGGAAATATAAAAGTCGTACAGCGAGCAGTATCTCTCATAAATCGTGGCTGGATGATGGGCGGTGGCCGTGACTGCGTATCAAGCATGATGCGGGTTGGGAACCATTTTGGAATTTGATTGATGGTTGTCCTAATGAATCATGGTTCGATGGAAACCATAAACGCCCCTCTTCGCCTTCCTGGATATCACCAAACCCTCAATGTCGAAGGAATTCGCCATGTTCTCGAAAATGGATATAAATAGAATACATCGTGTATTACAGAAATGGCGTCTACGTTAAATGTGCCATTGATTATATGCCGATTCTTTGACTGGGTTATCCTTGTCGTTCGAGACACGTATTGTAGCTAGGTATATTACCTGGGTACTACACTATTCAGGAATAACACAAAGGCCTTACGTAGATGCGCTCGATACCGCACTCGTGATGGTTGTCACGCCAGAAAAAAATGACAAAGAACCGTAACATGTGAGTTAGCTGGATGAGACTTCCTCAGATTTCTAAAAGGGAATCTAAACCAGAAGCTCTTATGATTTTTAATAAAAAATGCCTATCTTAGCTGTGATGACAGTAAAGTACCGCAAGACATCTTTGGCAGGGAGCCGAAGGAGGAGCACGATTGAAAATCCTCTTAATTAACCGAGCTTAATGAAGTCGATAATCAGTAATATTTCAGAAAGCTCTTTTTATTGTGAATCCTTCGTTTCCTGTAATTCTCATACAAAGAGAATTCCGAACAAAGGAGTGAAACCTGGTATACAAGGCAAAAGACTGTTCTGGCGCGTACGCCGTTAAAACTCATTACTCATTTCAGAAGAATCTTTCTAATTGCACCTTGCCTAATTACTCGCCACGTTTACAATGCGAGAAATCACGAGCACTGGTGAGAAACAAGGCATCCAGCTAGAAGCCATAATACAAACTTTATGTGGCGTAATACAGGAATCTGTGAATTCGTAAATAAGCAGTGATTGGTAAAATCAGCAAAAAAACCTCGGAGTAACGGATTATCTGTACTTTGTGAAAAGATGTAGCGGAACGTACTTTTGAGACCTGAAAATATAATAGTTATGGCAACCGCCTGTCGCTCATTGTCTGCCTCTCGAATCAATACTTCATGTGGGTGTGCTATCCGTACTCCAGCTAGCAAATACGAACGTGTTTGCTCATTGCCTAATAACCACTTACCCCAGGCTACCTTCGTGATCGTTATCTCGGCATCGTCGATCTCCTTCTCGTGCCTCGAGAATTCGTTTCTTCTAAGAATATACTCACCTCATTCTCTCAGACGAACAAAGGCCGCCCTATCGGGCGAGTTTACATAAAGCACACGTACAAATTCTGTGCAACGAAGAGATTGTCGCAAAGGGAGTGTAGGCCGGTTCTTGAACTCTTCAACCATATACGTATAATATTTGAGTATCGTGTATATGTTTTAGTATATGGATATTGTATATATTAGTCCTTTTCTATGAGAGACGTTTAATGTTCCAGGGGACTTCCTTGCGGTGTTCAACCTCCTGAACCTGTACCGGATCCAGACGGTGACAAACTGGCCACGATAGCTGCTCGATTTAGTTACTTTCAGGAGAAGAGAGGACCTCCTATCGCGGCGAAGATAGATCTTCGACGTAATATTAATCCCCCGGCGAGATACAAGAATGCCAGACCTACCGTGAGACTTAGACCGAGGCAAGTTCTTTGTAGTAAGTGCAGATCGATCTGCAATGAGAACAGCGAGAACGTTGACGTCAGTCGCAAGAGGAAGCACGAGGCTCAGGAGCATCCTCAGCCAACAAGAAGAAGCGATCGTCGCTGCGCTCAGCAACAACCACAGTCACAAAAGAATCAAAGAAGTTTGTTTTCTCAAAGTCAGTCGGAAAATACGTCCCAACAGTCGGCGAAGACTCCTCTTAGTCCGGTCGGTGGTTCCTCGAAGATGACGCCGAGTCTCATACCTAAACTCTCTAGGCTTCAGCCCAACGAGATAAGCAGCGCTATGCAGTCAGCGGGTGAGTACATACCTTCTACTTTATGGATGGAATGGCTGCTACTTATATGTTAGGAATACTTGATGAGTTGGGGTAGTGTTCTCGACCTAGAAAATGTGAGAAGTCTTGGTGCTTTATGTCGTTTCAAGATGAGTGCACTTTACTGGAAATTGTGCGGAGGTATTATATAAAAAAAGGGGAGTAAGAAATGTTGAAGAGAAGCGGAGAAATGGATGGCGTTATTTTTGTAGGTAAAGTTAAAATGGCCTCCGGAGTGCAGTCTGCTTATTGGACGAGAAGTGAAGAGGATTCCTCCAGGAACGCTGAGGAACCCATGGAAAGTCGTGCGGAACCAACGGAACTGGACAGTAATCTGTCAACAGCTTACTGTGCAACACCTCGTCGTCTTAGCAGTTCTTCAGTGGAGAGTGCTAAGGTTCCTGATGAGGATGACAAAAAGACTCTGGCAGCGGCGGATTCCACCATGAGGTTAAGAACAGGTCGTATACCGAGGAAAAAGAGATCAGTTGGTTCTATGGAGGATCTGTGGGACGAGTCCGTCTTCGAAGACCCTACAAGAACGGCCAGGACAACCCCTGTTATAAAGATATCATTCGGGGCCCAGGGCGAAGGTACTGTTCTGAAGATACCTTCCAAGCTTCAGAATCCGTATAACCAAGAAGGTGATACGGATACCGAGGACACGCAGGCGGAAACGGAGACAGATCCCTTGGAACTTCCTAAAAGTCTTGAGAATGATTATGAGTATCAGGAAGATGGAGAGAATTGTCAGGAACAGGTAGATCCACAGAAACAGGGCGTGAAGGATGCAAGTGCAAAAGCTGCTAAACGTGCCTTGAAGAAGGCGAAAAAAGAAGCAAGAAGGAAAATGTTAGGAGGCGTGTCACCTGCAAGATCACCCTGTAACGGCTCACCCAGGTAAGATACTCCAAATTCCTTGGCTATCGTACAGTCCAACGATATGTTGGGACCAATATGCAGCTGAAGAAGCTTGCTTTTGCTAGGTACAACCCAACTTTCGACCCTTTGTCCTATCATCGTCGTAAACACAAAGTCAAGCACAAGAAGAAGCACAAGGAGGAACGCAAGCACAAGAATCAGCAACAACCACAGCAACCCTGTCAAGAAGCAACTGCACCGGATGCGCAACAACAGCAACAAAACTGGGACGTGTTACCGGGTGGAGACTCTTCATACACGGCCATCAAAGAACAGTGCCTCAAACAAAAATTATCCATATCCCTCAAAAGGCTAAATACTAATGCATATGCACGATGCGACTATCCCGTGAGCAATGCCTCTTCCGGATGTAAAAGTCCTGGTGCAAGTAGTGACGAATTAAGCGAACAAGAACCAGAAGTAGATGCCGGTGAAACCGCTCCAGACTTTCCACCTCCTGCACACCCACTAGTAATGCGCTTAGCTGCAACCCCTGTCGCGCACTGTCTCACAGCTAATGGTAGAAGAATGGATGTTGGGGATGTCGTATGGGGTAAAATTCATGGCTTCCCCTGGTGGCCCGGGAAGGTACAGACTTTTCCATTGATCTGAATTATCATTAATCCACTGTTCATCATCATCGTCGTATCAATACTTCATTTTTCCATTAGGTGCTGAGTATTACCATATCCTGTAAAGAAGATGGATCGTCTTCAGGACCACAAGCGCATGTAGCGTGGTATGGTTCCTCAACGAGTTCTCTGATGTCATGTGATCAGCTCAGTCCGTTCCTCGAAACATTCAAAGTACGTTCATCAGGCTTCTACTGTACTATTTTTTTTAATAATTTTTTACTTCGATCTTGTAGATCATAATTTTCATTATAAAATCAATCCTTTTTATCTATATTTTTGACAATTCGACAGGCACGATATAACAAGAAAAAGAGGGGTCCGTACAAGGAGGCCATTCGGCAGGCTCAAAGTGAAGCACGGAGTCAAATCACACCGAGTACGACGGAGAGTGTTCTAAATGTATGTGGATCATCACGAGAGGTTAACGTTCTTTCGTAGAAGTGCTCCCCCAAGCCTACCCTTTACTGCCGGCACCCCGTTGATCGAAAGGACAGCGGGTCGGAATTGTAATGTTAAATACATTTTGTACATAATAACTAGCACTAATGGTATTAATTATTGGTCGATGTTCTGTGCGAGCCGCGCCGTCGTCAAAGCACGGTTTTATAATACACGTACAATAACAGATTCGCGTTTGCTTTGTCGCACATGGAAATAACAGAAATAAGCGTCAAGGAAGAGTAATATAAGGAAGAGGTGACGGACTACCAACAATTATCGAAATATCAGTAGGATTTAAATTTTCAAAAAAAAACCTCCGACAGCTCATCTTTATTCAAACCCTTTTCTTTGAAGTGAATTTTATGTTATTGACGTTTACGCGATAAGAAATCGACATGTTTAACGGCTGTTCCTTCGTGTTTATATTTTATTACGGCCGGACCAAAGTTCTTTGTTTCTTATGTTCTCTTTCCATAAGTACTAACTTATACATGTTAGCCGGTATTTTTTTATCGCGTTATTACAGTTTGATTTTGTGCTATTCGGTTAAATTAGCTTTTTATTATCTTTGTTCTGTTGTCTATTATCGTCATATCGATCACGTCCATTGTAATAGTTTCTCTTGAGATTTCCCGATCTCGTGTTTTACGCTTCGTGCCAAGACACTGCCGTATAAAAATAGAGAGCCACGCGTTCGTAATGATTCATCGCTAATTAGTAATTAAATGAATCATAGTTCACGTTCGTGATCGATCGATATTGGCTCCGTGGGGTTGGCCTTGTTGACGAGGTGCGCTCGCGCTCCTCGTCACGTTTTCATCCCGATTACGAGATTCTCACCACTGGTTTCAGAACGTGCCGCGTTTTATCGCAATTGCACAATTCAAGACTAATGCAGTTTCATGAAGAGATTCCTCGAGATTTTTACTTTTCTTGATAAAAGCCTTGCTGCTACTTCTTGACAGGCCGTTACTTTATCTCTGCTTATTATCGATCTCCAAGCCAAGCCTTAATCCGGCCTGTAATCGTACTACCTTCTTATCAATAAGTAGTCAGTTCTATCACGGATTCACTCGGGTAGTCGTCCCGGTATGTGATCCTTCTCCGTGGACGAATAAAATGCGTGTATATGTATGAAGTAAAATTTTCAAAATTCTACCAAGAAATTATGTTCGCGTGTGTGAAAAATATCGGCATTATCCTCAGAATGCAAGGTAACGGCATGTCAAAAAGCTGTATACGGTACAGTTAGGAAAGTTACAAAATGAAAAAAGAAATCTTTAATAATTCTTATATAGTATATATATATAACATTGTAAGAGTATAAGACGCATAGGTTTTCTCGTGTAACGAGAACATTTAGCGCAGTCGACCCGGCCGTTTCGTAACGAATGGCGAAACAGACAAATCTACATAAATAAATTAAGAGCTGCAAGGTATCTCTCGACAGTCAAGCCAGTCTGTGAGAGGAGCCTTAAGTGCATATGTACCTATGTACATACGATACGCTTAAAAAAAGTTGCGAAGAAACGTGAGACGTGTAGGTTCTGTGTATGCATTTGAATTGAGGACAGTGTGTTTCGTTCGTCAAGTATGAAAGCAATATAGGGAAGAATGATGTACTAGTTATGATTGCGTGAGTGTATGATGTTTCTTTAAAAAAAAAAGTGAAGAAAAAGTACATAGGGTGGTAAGCGTTCACGTAGCATTCCCAGCATATATGTATGTATCAAAGACTTGCGACATTGGTCGACAGGGGCGAATCATCACAAATGCGATATTCGAAAAATCGGCGATCGGGATTTTTCGTAAAAACAGGTTCTAAGGATGAACGTTCCAAACGTTGTAGGTTCGAATTTTAATATTGCGATTGCTCGATTCATCGAGAGCCATTGAATTTTCGAATTTTCTTCTTTTTCTTTTTATTTCAGGAAATTCAAACATTGACTCTCGCGCTTTTAGCGAATTCTATCGACGAATAGTGATTGAGACGTCGGGTCATCCATGAATTTTTCATTCTACGATCAGCCAATCATTTACTTTCCATTTGAATGATATTTCGGATGCGCCTTTCTTATGTGAGCGTTATTATTATTACGATTATTGCTTTTATATTATTATTAATATTATTATTATCACACGGTGTATTCGTCATCGATGAAATGTTTTAAGTAACTGTGATTCTTCTCAAATGTTATATATACATATATGTGTATTATGTATATGTATTGCAATATATATATACATATATTATACATATATAAATGATTTCTACGCATAATATAAAACATGTTTCAATGTCGCTGTGTTTATACGAACTGTAGCTTTTCTAGATTAGCGTATCTGTAGGTTTAGATAACGTGCGAATCCTCGCCAGTTCGTTAAGGATTTTTAATTGTTGTTTAGGATATAATGGATTGTGTATGAATGATATATCAATGCATATGGCTAAGCAGGCCAGGTCATCCTGTTCTCCCGTGAGCGACACGAATCTATAAATAATTTTTGTTTTCTATTTTACTTGATAGAATTTCACGGGCTGTTCCTAAATCCCGGCGACTTGGACTGTTGTGCTAACGGTGCATCGACGAAGTTTCCGCCCGTGAAGTTTTAGATGAGAATTCGCCAAAATAAAAAATCTCTTGTTTCGAGTTTGAACGAAGAAAAAAGAGAAGTGCGCTCTCACGACAAAGTGTTCATGTTTTCAAAATTACACGTCGACTGAGTGCGTGTTAAAGTATGTGCACGCGAGTTGTATCTCAAAATGACGAAAAACAAAAGAAAATGAAAAACAGATACAAACTTATGACCGTCTTGTAATGAATGTTGTAAGATCACGTAGGAAGGATTTATAAGTCCGTGCTAGTAGATATATATATATATATACGTGTGTAACGTGTATTTTTTATACTTTGCCGTTAATTCTTTTGGTACACAGCCCGATATTAATGGTCCGTGGAAGGGATACCCACACCAATCGAAAATCCTATTCTCTCTACTTTCAAAAATTTATCTCTCCACGCCTATCCATGTATTTTCAATGCTATGGCTATGGCTATGGCTATATATATATATATATATATCTGGCTATGGCAAACGCTTAAATTTTTGAATCTTTTGAATCGTATAATACGACACGATATATATATATATGTATATATCTGACTATGGCAAACGCTTAAATTTTTGAATCTTTCTAATCGTATAATACGACACGATTTAATGATAGTAGAGAAGGTTCATGAGTATTTCAACGCTGTAAAGTTTTCGATGGCCCTGAAAAGGGTCTTTCGATATCAAAGCTCCAAAAATCTGTTCAAAATCTATTTCGATCAATCGTTTGATTGAGACGATTTTTAATAGAATTGATCAAGTGACCGAAAAATCGACCGTCGCTTCGAAGTCCAACGCATATGTTTCTCTCGCATTTGCAAAAGGACCACCAAAAACTTTAAAACGGTGAAATACTCATAGACGTTCTCTATCATTAAATCGTTTTGTATTATGCGACTCAAAAAATTAAAGAATTTAAGCGCTCGCCATAGCAAGAGAGCCATAGTAGGGAAAGTACATGGATGGGCTTGGAGAGATAACATTTTGAAAGTAAAGGGAATAGGATTGCGAGTGGTGTGGTATCCCTTTCACGGACCATTAATGTCAGGCTATGTACTTGTTTCCGGTGGACGCATTCGTACCTTGGAATCGTACATTATCGAATTCCTGAATGTATATTGAGGTTTATCAAATTCGTTTTTATTTTCGACTGCTTAGGTAAAGTCTTGATCAAAGACGGTACGAATTGGATAGGTACGAGCATCATCGAACAGTACACTGTCTTCCATTTAGAATGATTTTTTTTTTAATCCTTTTGGAAATAATAATTGCCTATGGTACACTGTATGCACTGTACAATTCCTTTCGTGCGCGTATAGTTGAAAAAGATGATGGTTGGTTTACGCATCGAACACTAGCTACGATAAAGTTCTCATTTAGTAGGTATACACAGAGTACGGCGAGAATTGAGCCGAGGTGTAGTAGGAAAAGGAGTATGATGGAGTAAGGGAAAAAAAATGTAAGAAAAATGAAAAAAAGTGAGCCTTACGACATTTGGATTTGTATAAATTATAAAATATACTTTTCTTCATAACTTCAGCGAGGGCAAACATTTACATAGTAATTACCAGTCCTTCCCATCCAGTAACAGAGTACACGACGTCCCCCCTTTTTCAATAAAATTATCTTGACAAGTGACGTACTCATAATTCCATAAACCCTAGTTCATCCACATACGGAGTTTTCATTGCGTCCATATCATAGTGACAAAATTTAGTTGCTCAGCGGGATCCTCGGTTATGCCGTTTCGCGCAATTCCCGTGGGCGGGTTTACAGGGAAGGATGCGCGAGCCCGCGACTCCTTGTCACGATAACCATTATTATCAACCCCCGGAAGACAGTATAGAGCGGAATCACGTAAAAAGGGGCAGTCTCCTAGCGATATTGAAATTCGCGGCCGTGAAAATCCGCAAGATGTACGGCAGTGCAGTGCGGGGTGGCTGAAGTAAGTGACTCGAATGTTGTCAGCGAGGTTGTTAAGAGTCCTCCAGGTGCCGATCGATGAGGTTCATGGGAGAGGCCGGCTTCTAGAAGAACTCTTAGCGTGGGTTTTCATATATCTACGTGGAGAAGCCAAGGGCCATTGTGCTATAGAGACATAGAGAGAAAGAGATAGGGATAGAGATAAAGACAGAGAGAGACAAAGTGTTGGAGCGTCTACATAGGTGTAGATACAATGTAGGTCACGGGAGACACTTGAACCATCTTCTAACGGTGAGCATGAACGTTGTGTTGTCGTCGTGACGCGTCGGCACGTCGCGACGCTCACAGAAAAACCGAATTTTCGGTGGAAACTCATCATCCCCAGCGTTGGGTTCTGCGCATACACGACAGATTCGATCCTTCACTGCGCAAAGTGTAGTGTAAAGCTTTCGAAGCCACCCCTAGTCAGTCTGATGTAGAGGGTAGTTGTGCTTACAGTAGATACTGCTGACAGTGCTGGAACGACCCTCCGCGTTAGTATCTCGTGCTGGTCGCGAGAGATGGGTCGTATTTCTTTAACGTGGGGTAGGATATACATACTTATTATTTTGGTGTGTCGGTGGCTTTAACTAGGGGGTTGGTTTTCATCGGTCTTTATCCTAATTTGATGAGTGGAGTGGTACTGATTGTATAGGCGGCACTCGTGCGGTCCAATTTGTCTATGTGCTTTGGGAATATTGCACTTGATTTTAATTGGCTATTATTGCTCGATTTCTGATTGTATATAGTATATAGGTATATATATTTCCATATATATAACGCGATTGGGATTGCGCTGGCATAGCGTGCTTAGAATATGTTTTGTTACGAAGGGAAAATAAGGAAGAGGCAATTAACTAAAAACTGCGTCACCTCATTCGTTATGGTTTACAGATAATAATGATACACATGCCGTCCGAGGACGCTCACAGATATGCCCAAATAAAACGCAAGAGCATAGCATTTCTCACGAGTTTGTTTAAAACGAAAAAATTGGCTTCAGGCATGAAGATCGAGGACGAGGAAATGGAACGAGCACCGAGAATCGAGACTCCTGGTAAACATGCAAACTATTCTTTTCTGGCTGTTAGCCCAATTTCCTTTGTTACGTTTCCCTTGGGACATATACAGATTAGTATTATTCATTTTTAGCTGTAATTTCGACAACGTGTCATCGGAGTGGTGAACACGACAGTGCTGTAACAAGGATACCGTCGACCCTGAGTGTAGCTGCTGTGGATGTCGTTGTAGCATGCCAGCCATCGCCGTCGCACTCTATCCTTACATTGACACCAGGAAGGACCAGGAATATAGATCAGGATATGGAAGCTTTAAGGCTGAGTCGGCAGGACAATCCATTTTTGCAGGTTTGATTTAAATTGAGGTTATGATCCTTGTGATTATCTTTATACAATTATCAAATATTCTAGTACAAGTTTCTTATGCTTTTCTAGGTCTTGGCGAGCAGGGAAAGTCTAGTGGAATCCATTGAGGAGTCTGAATCCGACGATGCCATCCTAATGTCTCAGGTATATAAATTTCGTAAAATTCAATTATCCTGTGTATATAACTTTCAAAAAAGTCACCAACGAAGCGTCTAACGATACTGATGAATCAGGAGCTGGGGGACGCAGATCCGCTGACTCTGGCCCAAGTTCACGAACACCTGGTTCGTAGTCCACCACCGGCATCCTGGCCACACACACCAGTCTTTCATTTCCCACATCAGAATAATTTAGGAAAGTCGGATGCCAGTCCGCATTTCACTCATCATCACAAGAGTCCATCAAAGACGCCCATTCATCGTGGTATGGAGAAGGAATTATCTAAAAGTGAACCATCCAACGATATAAGAGGTATCTATCCTGTAAATGGTAATTAATTACACAAAAAAAAGCTTAATGCATATCTGTATGATAGGTAAAATCAGTTAGTCCTTGAAAATTCCAAGTCATCCACTACAGGTACTTTGACCTCGACCTTGCCTGACGAACTACCGTTAATTTCCGTACCTTAAACTCGTTCCGTTTTAATTACTGTAATCAAATTCACCAGACGTGGGAGTGGCATGTACGATAATATCGCATTATATATACAGACACAGAAGAAGCTTCTGCTATATTGAAACGCCAACCGCAGATTCTATATTGATCTTAAGTTATATTAAGCATCAATCAATAAATCGATCCCTTCTAATTTTGATGGTTCTACAGACGCATATGTACGAACATGCGTACGAATGATAAATGCTGTATACTATACGTACCGTTCTCATGAATTGACCAAGCGATAACATTCTTGTGTCCCTTGCGTGCACATTTAATAAACTATTTCCATCATACTAAAAGGCTTACACGAAAAAAAAAATATATAGGCAAACATTTTTTGTTCATTCATACTTTCATGAAGGGTACGTTTATAATTATTAATTAAAAATTTATTTATTTTCAGATAGACACTCCCATCCATTCTCGTTACTGAATCCAACGCCAATTAGATCCCTTTCTGAAGTTCGACGACTTCACAGATCAGCTGATGACAATGTGCAGCTTATGTCGTCAGAGTAAATCTGATTTACAATCCGCGATGAAATGCGGATTGTGACGGTAATTAGCGTTCGACTGAACCGTGAAACGTTCGCCTATATGATTCTTATTGGATTTCTTCATGAAGATTTACGTACCCAGGTACAGCGAGCAGTTAAAGTAAAAGATGTTGAGGTACATCATTAGAAGATACAGAATTGATAGGAGCAATGGAGGTTCGTTTCTTTATTAATTAAAACAAACCTCGGTACGCCCATATTATACAATATATACCTACGATCAGGACGTACAGTAAGACCGGAATTATTTTACTCCTTGAAAAATCATAGGCTGATCAATCTCATTCGTTAGTCCTAATAAGGCTCGAGCATAGAAAAACTTAATGAGACGCGAAGACCTGCTGTCTAGAGGGCAGCACGTGTTAAGATAATTAGCGGCTAACGACGATCGTTTAGGAGAAGAAAATATACTGTAATTGATATTGCACAGTATCGTATACATTATTACTACAAGATCTTAGTGACTTACGATCTGGAGATCTAGAATCTGCCATCGATAATATTTAGAGATCAGGACGTCAAGTGGGTGTTGCCATGATTTTTGCGATTAGCTGGGCCTATTTTAATCTTCGTAAGCCGATTAGCTGCGTATTACGAATGCTGTCTAATAAATGATATCTTAATGATATTCCAATGGGTTAAAACGTCTAACTCGTAGAAGCTAATCGACTTTATACTGTCTATACCAACATGTGTCCTAGTGCTTACGCGTAATCGCGTACCTGGAGCCGCCTGTGGATATTACGCCTGCGTATATTGTATACGTAACAAACATGCATAGGAACCCACCTCAAACGAATGCTGCGATTGTATCAATGTATGTACAAGAACTGGAATGATGGGTTAGTGTACATAGTGGGTCACTACGTGTATCAAATGCGAGAGCCTTATAATTGCCTACGGTTTTTCTGCGTGGCCGAAAGATTTTTGAAAAAGAAATTAATGAGACAAAAGAATTTGCGAATTCGTGCTGCAGTCGCTGGGTCGTAGAATGGCGATACTGTTCGACGTGTTTATTTGCAAGTTGCGATAACATTATCGCATTCGATTACAGGACATGGTCTACGTAGTAAATCGAAGAGAGAAAAAATGGCGTCTCGTCCAAGCGACGAATTCTTTCGGTTTACTTCCTTTTCTTGTATTTCACTTATGAATTTATCAATAGGAATGTACTATGCTTGTTACTTAAACTTGACGCATACACAATGTACGTTTTGTCGCGTCTAGTTGATAACAGACTGCGTTTCTTTGCCAATAACGATTTCTAGTGAATATTTTAGACCGTGACGGTCGGTTGGTGAAAATTGTTGTGCGACGTTCGACATCTGTTGCGCTTAGCGTCGTTCACTATGAGAAACTTTAATTATATACTTGATACTGATACTATGAATTTCCAAAAAAAAGACTTTTAGCTGTGTACGCGTGCGGCTTTGAAAATGCAATTATTGCATGAAAAAAATTTGTAATGCGTTATAATATAGGTATTCATGAGAATTGACACGAATAATTAATCTGATAGGAAAGTGTGTTGCAATTTTGCACGTTGACAACACGTCGAGATCTTTAAATATGAAAGTCTAGCTTTTAAAAATTATCAAAAACAAAAAATTCCCTTTGCGCATTGTTTGTGACTTCGATCTTGCTCGAATTTCTCTATCACAATTAAATTGTTATAAAACGGGTACGATTTGTTCCCTCGTGTCTCTTATCACCTTGGACTTTTCGATTATAGGATCAACGCCCGAGATAGATTAATATATAACGGTGAATGGCTGAACTAACAATTCAGGACCGTATCGTTTTGTAAATAAGATTGCGACCGGTTATCCTTCTCTCAATTTCTCTCTCTTTGATTCTTCTTGTCACGAGATGAAAGCAGATGCCGGGAAATCGTATGGCGTACCATGTAGCAGGGTTTATACAAATATTAAAAAATAGGGACTAAGCAAAAGGGAACTTAGAATATTACAAATTAGAGTCCAATTGACTTGGCCAATGAGAATTGAGATTAATTATTATATATTATATTGTATATTCGCGTACGTTAGAATTTAAAAGAATGTTTCAAGCGTCCGTATGGGAATGAAAGAATTAATGGATTTTAAGGGGAGAGATATTAAAGGCAGAAAAGGAGGAGAAAAAAATCGGAATAATTTATTAAAAATCAAGAAGGGACAAAATGTGGAATAATTACAGTAGAAAGACTTATTTTTATTCTAGTCAGATTTTTCATGGCGAATCGTACCACTTCATTTTTATGCTACTACCTTAAAGTCGACATAACCTGTCTTAATGTCAGCTGAATCGTAACAGCTATAAGAACACCGAATGGTTCTCAAGAGGACGAGAAATCTTTCTTCTCCTCGTTGCAATTAACGTACACGAAAAAGATGGCCTATTTACTTCTGTATGACGTTATCTTGTCTGTATTCGGCCAAGCGGGATGCACAAATTGTATTTGAAACTGAAAATCCATAATTCAACAGGGTGCTCCGAAAAAGTGTACGCACTCTAGATGGGAAACAGGCTGAACAGTATTTCACGCATAATATCGAACGTACTTGTTAATAGTAAAATCGTAATTCGATTTCAACTACTGTACCATCGATTATACGAAAATAACTTCTGACTCGTATTCGTAAAATACCCTACGATTTATTTTGCGGTTGTACGTATGTCGGCATCGTACGCATTTACGTTCGTTGGATATGTATGTTGTTTTTCATTAAATGAAAAGTTACAAATAGAAAAAAAGAAATATATTTGTGTTACTGTAAATCGAAATGTCGTTATACAAGTTTATTCGTCTCCTTCCTGTCAGCAGTTTATTTTAGAGTCCCGCCATTATTTGCACGAGAAAGAAAATCATTCGGAATTCTATCTCTCTTAATTATGCAACGTTTTTGCTTTATTTTTAATTATTTTATTCCTCGACCTCTTGTTTGAAGCCGCATCTCATTCGTGGATACTTCTCAACTTTTTACCAAGTTATAATTAAAATACGAATCGTCGACGTGTATTGCGAAGAAATCGAACGATTCGTCCAGAATTTTTATTATTAATCCCCCCCCCAAAGTAATTTACACGCTTGGGTAGAGAGATATGCGTACCGACTTTTTCTGTTTCTCATTTGTAACTTTCGAAAGGTTGAACAAGGTGATTTTGCTCGTCAAAAAGAATGGCCCTGTTGGTTTGAAACTTTTATAAAAGTTCCATAATTTTGATGAATTCTCTCACAGCCATTGTAAGCGTACTTATGTAGCTGAAGGCTACGTTTTTTCATTCTTTAATCCCACGCCGAAAAAAAAATACTTTTACGCGAATATATGCATCGATACATTTTTATAATGCGATTAACGAATGTCCCAACTACGAATTAACCTCAAATGCTATTTCGGGCGCCAATTTTCAAATTTAGTGACACTCTTTTCCTTCTGGAAAATATTGCACGTCTCATAGGATTTCATAGCCGATGTCCCCCTTTGTCGCTCCGAATTTTTGGAAAAGATTTTTCAGTTGATACAATAGTATATGCAATAACCTACCTGGACGATGTGATTTATACCATGAAGAGTGTCCGCCTTCAAAAAAAAAATATGAGAGAAAAATTGGATAGGTATTCGGGTAATGCGTAATAATTTGGTAAATAAACGCAGAGTGTTGCTTAATAATACACAAATTTTATTTTCCGTAGATTCGAAGAAATTATTGAGAACAGAACGGTCGCAATATGAATAGTTACAAGTAATATGTACAATATTCATTTTTTTTGTCAGTTTATTCTTACCTCGTTTGTTAATAATAATAATTAGTGACAATTAATAATAATCATAATGATCCGTACGCGGAATAATAATAATATTTCATAATTTATAAATGATAATAATCGCAATAATCATACTCGTAATCAATGTAATTGTAATGATAATTCATAATAATTCATAATTAATCAATTAATGCTTTAATAATAATAAGTGTAATAATCAATCAATAATGACGATCAAACATATTAATATTTCGTACAGCCACTTTGCGATAGAGGTTCGACGGTTTGTACCCGATCGACCGCAAATCATTGACATATATAGAAGAACGTACCATTTTTTATTTCATAATTTTTATTTTTTTTTCTTTCATTTAATTCGCTCTCATTGCATTTCGTGTCTTACTGCTAAGGGCGAACCGGCGAAAAAAAGGGACTCGTGATTCTTTCAATGTCCGGTCAGTCGCTCATCACATCCGTTATCTTAGGCGCACATCCCGTATTATTAACACACGTAAAACGGTTCGCCGCCAACTCTCGCACGGTAAATATTACATAATAATATTATATTCACTTGCTTTTTTGTTGCATCTCCTTAAATCGTAGTTACAACGTTATCATTACAAACGTGAAACTGGTACTTTTTTTTTGTTAATTCACTTTTTTTTCCCACTAAGCATTCTCTACTATTGATTAAATGCTCTTAGTGCCGGAGCCACGTGGAGGTGTGTTCGCGGCTCCCTTATTATATCTTTTTTTTTTCATTTCATTTTTATCATCAGTAGTACGCATCTTCGGACTCGCGTCCCGACGCGCCCCGACGCGAAGCCTTGCAGCAACGTTGCCCGTCGCCGCGAAAGCCTTTTTTGGCTGACACAAAGAAAAAGGCACAAAGGTAAGAATTAAAAAAAAGTAAAAAGGATAAAAATAGGATAAGCATTGGCCACGTGGCACGGACACAACGACTGAGAAAAGGACCGCTCTTTTGCTCTGAAGGAGTGCCGCCGTGTGATTTCCGTTGACCAATCATGGAAGAGTAGTGGTATCAGTCACTTCCGGTGGACGCAGGGAAGAAATTAAAAAAAAGGCAAGAGAGGTGGAACGAAGCCAAGAAAAAAGGCGCGATGAATATGCGAAAATAAACGTTACATCCAATGTGCGAAATGATTCACATGATTCCGACGGCGAAGCCGTGTGCGCGTTTGCGACGCCTCCGGCAACGAACGGAGGAATTTTGAGATGCGTCGGGGCGCGAGAGAATCTTATCTCTTGCGAATCCCACCGGCCAACAAGAGATACGAACGCTTGTTTTCTTGTGTCGAACACAGTCGACATGCTTTACCGGCGCTCGTTCGTGTTTCTTCGCGTCGTTCTTCTATTCTTTTTAGTTTTTTGTTTCTTTTTCGTTTTCGTAGTACAACGCTTTTTTCATTTAATATTCGTTTATAATACTCATCTAAACAATGAAAGCAGCAAAAATGTCTCAAGGAAAAATTGTCGCTTTAAACGGTGGAAAAACAATACCCACAATACCTCTCGTGTTTCCCCTTGTATACATATTTATATATACATATATAATTGTATTATATATATTTATATATATATATTTCGTGATTATTTTTCTCGAGCATTCGGTGGATCGGTCACGCGTCACGTGCTAGACATTAATTAGTCCTGCCAATATGTAAAATCGGATACTGCGCGCGCATTCCGGAAATCGGTTAAAGCGAATGGCGCCTGGTGACGTCAGAGACGTCATAAAATTTTAGCTGGACAAGAACAGCCCAGAACGGAGAAAGAGAGAAAGAGAATTTGGAGAAATTTTTCGTATAATGGATAATAACGAGACGGGGGTGTTATGAATTTATTCAAAACACTTTTTGGATCGATTCGCAAGCGAGCGACAGACTCGAGACGCGCGACTAACGTCAATCCCACCGAATAGCACGACCCTCTCTCTTCTCCTTGCACTGTGTGTGATTTGCATCGACTAAGTTTTCATCCATCATTATTATTATTTTTTCATTTTCATTATCCCTTAATCCTTATTACAAGTACAGTAGTAGTAGTAGGTTTTCTTTTTTGTTTTTATATTTAAGGTTTTTTTTATCTTTTAGTTCTGGTTCTGATAATCTAATAGACATCTAAAAATAACACCCATTTTTTTTTCATTATTATTTCATATTTGTATTTCTTAGTTTTCTGTTATTCAATCAAGTATTACTTAAGAATCCTTAAACGTTAGACTGGGCCACGTCGCGCGCGAAGGAGACCCGTGTGTGCCGGCCTTTGTGAAAATTGCGATGTCGCCAGTTACGGCTGAGTGAGCTAAGCGCACTAATCCTGGGAAAAAAACGTATGACGCGATCACTCCAAAAGAAAAGGTCCATCACGATTTAGATCTCGCAAATTCACACAGTTGGTACCTGCCAATTATTCCCAATTTCTCATTATTCTAATCCCGCAATCATCCTCTAGCCATGATTCCCTCTGCGCATGTCTTCTGTGCATTTCAAGAAAAGGGGTACACCTATAGATATATATATTAGGATTACATATTATACATATGCTCAAACATATATATATATATATATAATTGTACCTCTTTTAGGAATAAACTCAATCGATAGAGAGAGGTACGCTTCGCGAAGAAGAGGATGCTTGCTCCTTTTATCATTATCATTACTATTACTAGTATTATTATTTATTATTATTATTATTATTATTATTATGTTATTATTATTATTATTATTATTAAGGGCACTCCAGGTATCCTCCGCGACGCAAACGATGTGTACCGTGTGACTACACTTGTATTTATTCTAGCGGCTGGAGTTACAGGTTTTTTTTTCAATCGTTTATGTGTGTCAATACTGTATCAATTCATATTGCTGCTGTGTGATCATCTGTGCCCCCGTTTTTTCTTATCCCTTTTCTTTTTTTAAATTTTAACTTTTCTTCACCTTCCTCGTTCTCCCGTCCGGGCTATGCTCTTATTTCAACTTTTCTCTTAAGCCACCCCCCTTCACGATCACCCGACTTGCTAACCTCGCTCAATTGAAACATTCTCACATCTATGTATGTCGAAGATTAATCTTGACACATCCAATTACTATTTACTCATCCGCGCACAAATAACTGTACGTGTTGTTCTGTCCTGCGTGTTATGCGTGTCTCTTTCAAGTAATCCGTCCCACGGGCCCCTTTTTCGTGTATAAGTGTAATTTACTTTTTCTCATATTGTTTTTCGTTTATTTACTGCGTGTATTGTATTTCTTTTTTAACTTTCTTTTCATCCCTTCTTTTCGTTAGCAACACGTAAAAGGTTTTCGTCGTATTATATATCACCGTTCGGTTTACAATTTCCATCTATATATTAACTCAGCTCTCTCTCTCTCTCTCTCTCTCTCTCTTTCTCTCTCTCGCTCTCTCTCTCTACCCTAATCGTCTATCGTTCTGCTCTCGCTCTGCATTGTTTCACGGTTTTTTTTTTAATTTTCTGTTAACTTTAGTATCACATTTTTTGAGAGAGCAGACTGGCCCGATGTATTCCCTCCTGACAAATGAATTGGTCCGCGTCCGACGCGAGACGCGTGAGCGACGTGTGATTTTTTTGCGATGATAACGAGAATTGCTCAGTCGCGAATTTCCGCATACGTATTTTTATGAAGCGGGTTTTTTTTTTATGGTCGCGATAACGGCTGCTGTCATTCCGTCAGTAGAATCGCGGGGTCTCGATGGATGATCCGTGCGATTGGATTGATAACCGAGAGAGGAGACCATCAGTGTGAAGTATAAGAGAAGATGAAGAAGGAAGAGATAAAGGATTCTCGATAAATAGGTAGAGATAGACAAATGGATGGACGTATGTAGAAGTAACGGACATAAGAGAGAGATAGAGAGGTAGAGAGACAGAGAGAGATGGAAAGAAAGCGGATGGAAAGAAGAAAGAAGAAAAAAAGTAGAAAAACTCCATCGTCTATTCCGTCGATCTAAGTGTCCCGTTTCCGGTTGGCGATCTTGAAGAAAAAGCAATTTCCGGCGACGTAGTACTGGCTACTACGTAAACGCAATACACCGGGCGAATGTGCTCCCTGCCTTCTTTTTTTTCTTTGTTTAATAGTACGTACATATTCTGATTACGATCGAGGTATCTCGAAACTCAAGTACACTGACCGAATCGACGGGGGGAGGGGGGGGGGGGGGTTGAACGAGAATGAAGAGATTAGACGAAGAAAAAGAGGAGAGATATTACGGGGCGAAAGCAAGAAAAGAGAGGAATATTAACGATTGGAACAAAAAAAAGAGTGAAAGAAAAGAAGAGGTAGCGTACTGACAAAACGTGCGTCCATTATTACTTATTTTGTTCAAAGACATTCATTATGATTTACTTTTTACTTCTTACTTTTAACTTTTAATTGTTTTTTTTTTCATTTGTATCCATTTAATTTTTTTTTCATATACTTTGTAGATTTTTGTGTTTTTTTCCCTTTAGTTTAATCAAATCCCCCCCCCCCTCCCACCCCCCGAACCGTCCCACCTTTACTCGTCTATTTTTCCTTCTCTGCTTCATTATATACATCCCCGTCCATTCTTTGGTTTTCTTTCTTTTTAACGATTCGTTCCGTACGCTCAGGCGCTCACTTTATTCGGTTCCTTTATATTTTAGCTCTGACCCATCACTCTACAGTCCTTTCCAAATTCGGAAGAACAAAAACCTCCATCGCTCCGGGAAAATGGTATAATTTTTGGCGTTATCGCGTGCGATCGTTAACCGCTTTCCCTACTTCCCTTTTTATACGGTGATTTTCTTATATACTTGACTTTTTCTTCGTTCGAGCCGTGCTCGTTCTTCTACAATAAGGATGCGCTCTTCATCTCGACGGAATACTAATCGATCACCTTATTTCATGGCTTTATTGCTACCGGGCGATTTCATAAATGAAAATAAACTTGCATAGTCGGTCATGGTCTTGGTATTTGGCGCCGCGTGTAAACGAGAGCCAACGAGAGGACGCTTTTTCGTTTTTTGCTTTTGTCATGTATTTTTTTCTCGGCCTTCTTTTTACCCTCTCTCCCTTTCCCCCCTCTATCCGATTTACCAGGTGTCTATCAAGGTTAGAATCTGAGCGCGATGGCAATCCGATTCGATTTCGTTGACGACACAAGGATGAGAGGGTGGGGATTGGCTTAGACTGGAAACCCCAGGAAGGACAGAAATTCCGGGCAGGACCTAAGGGTGGAACATAACGGGAGAGTAAGAAAACAAAAGGTAAGGGAAAAAGTGAACAGAATATTTAGCTTACCCAGAGTGCAAGTGCAGATTGATAATTTTTGCGACCGACTGTACTACGTATTGTACAATATTACGGTAATAATATTTAAAATTGCCAAAGTAACTTAGTCGCTTTTTTGTTTTTTTTCCTCCTTGTCTGTTTTTTTTCCTATTTCAGTGAATCAAGAATATATGCCAGATGTCACGTAGGTTGGCTTTCGGGTGCTGTTTGATCGAATGGAAATTGAAGAAGGACGGTGAAGGACAGGGCTGGTGGAAGAAAGCTGACGGAAAAGAAAAAGAGGGACGTGGTTAAATCAGTAGCCAATTTCGAAATGGGCAAAGGACGGCTGAGCGTTAGACGGTGGACGGTTCCGGTGAAGAAAGGACGAAACCAGTGGGGAATGGTTCGCGTTGACTTTTGTGTTCCTTATCCCATTCTCATGAAAAAAGAAAAAGAAAAAAGGATGGCATAAGAACGAAAGAACTTTCGATTCACGCCTGAAATCAAATCCCACCAGGTATTGGGATGTCTGCCGCGATAGTTCTGCAACAACCAATATGATTGCAATAATTTAACTATGTATATGTACGTAGTAAACCCATTGTTGATACAACAATGACTAGTATTAATATGTTTTAATATTAAAATTCGCGGCTTGCCTTGTTGAAAATATTTCACGGCTTGGTCGCTGATCGGTGGGATCTGATAGTTCGTGAAAAATAGAAAAAAAAGATCGTTTTCCGTCAAACATTGAAAATGATCTTTCGCGCTGCTTCTTTCGTGTCTATGACTTTCGTTTTTATATTTTCGCCTAATCCTTCTTTTTATCTTTCCTCCCTCCCGTCACGTTCCCATAGATAAAAAAGAAAAAAAACAGGAAGGGAAAACCCTACCATCGTCATCCTTGCCGATTCTTCATCTCGCTGGCGATCGTTTATCACTTACATGAATTATCTAATAAAAGTCCCGTCTTAACACGTCGCCACTTAATCATTCGTTTATTCCGTATGTGCGTTCGCGAGCTTAAAGGGATCCACGTGTTTCGATAAATGAGCGTCTGATGTAAAAATCGAGGTAAAAAAATGCATTCCTTTTACTTCCTCGCCTATCGCGTAAAATTCGCAGCGAAATCGTTCAGGTTGATGGTTACGCAGATATATAGGTACACGATAGACACACCGAATAAAATAACGTTCACAAAAGTTCGCCATTGTGTTGTAAATGTTCTCCCCAGTCCATCTCCCCAGGTCCCGTCCGTTTATTAAGAGATCACTCGTTACGTTTTTTTGTGTGTCAGTCTATCTAAGTCATCTTAAAACTACGCGCAACATATGGTTCTTCGTTTTTAATAGGTGGAAGAAAAACGTTCTTCGCTGCGTATTTAGGTTTTCCTTTTTCTTTTTGTTAATAACGAGAAAGTCGGACGTCACCGACGAGCGGGAAGTCCTCGCATCCGGCGAACCTTTCAAAAGGATCGCTTAATGAGAGTCCATCTTGAGAAGGATCTCATCAACGAGATTCTTTGGGCTGGTCGGATCGATCGTTCTTCAAAACACAGCCTCACCGTTTGGGGATCGTTCATCTTGTAACGCTTCTTTCCATTTCATCTGACCTGTAGCTTCGTTCAAGTCATACTTTTTATCGATACCACTTTCAGCCAATCCTTTTTCCAGGATTCAATCCACTCATGCATTCTTAGTTCTTTTTTTCATTCCCCTGAGCATCCTCGCTTAGTCTTGATTTATCTTTATCCTTCCTTCCCTCTCTCTTTCTCTCTCTTACTCTTTTCTCACATCCACTCAAACCTTGCACTCTCTCTCTTTCTCTCTTACCACATATCCCGCTCGCACTCATTGAAATTCTCGTCACTCACAGCGCATGTGCCGAAATCGTAATTCGCACTAACAGTTGACGTTGATACACCAGGGACTTACAGAATTTGTACTCTTTGAATGTGTATGAGACAATGCAATGTATATACCATCATAATATGAGTTACTTAAATTTTTTTTTCATCTTTCTCTTTAGTACTTATTACATTATAATATTAACGTGTATACACGCGCACGTTTCCCTGCCTCCTGCAACGTCTTCTTCAAATTCTATCTATTTCTTCTCTCTTGTTATCATTCCCTTCGGCCATTTTGTGTATTTCTCACATGTTATATTAATAGCATGTGTCTCGTATTACTCTTGCTACATGTCGGTATTATTTACTCTGTCATGTATGGATGTACACGCGCGCGTGTGTGTGTGAGTGTGTGTATTATCTCAGAGTTGGACATATATGTTTGTGTGAGTTTACTGGTAATTAATATTAATAGTAATAATTAATAAATCTGCCGACAGCTAATATAAGACATACTCTTCTCGCACCAAAGACAATTCGTTTATCGTAATGAGAATCGCGTTGATCTCGCGATTCTTTTGGAGTTTCTCTGCCCCTTTTCTTTTGATGTCTACCGCTTTATCTATTTTATACGTTACTCTCTCTCTCTCGTTTTAACCATTCCATTTTTATTTTGCTCCTTTTCCCTTTTATCTTGCACTCTTATCCATTCTCACGGTGTCCCATTCGTTCGCTTTGACTTTCACACTTTTGCTCCTTCTTCACCAGCAGCATATCATCATCATCACCCTGCAGTCCCTTTTAATTTCCATTTTATCCCTCTCGTAAAATTTACATTAGCCACTTCTTCATGCACTTTTCCCATAATTGCCGTGTACTCGCGTGTATAAGCCATTTTTATGCGAGCAACTACTGGTCGAATAGTGAACTTCCATTAACGGTGCACTTCCTTTTAATATTCTTCGCATACCTCTTTAATCACTTTTAGCCCTTTGTTGCTTTTTGACAACTTACTTAATCGTATTCTGTTTAAATAAAAATGTACGGGGATAATAAACAACGTCAAGCATACACGTGCCACGTAGGGATAGTGACGAAAACAAAGAAATGGCTTCTCGCTTTTGTAGGGTATCTGCCATTTTTAAAAGAAAAAAAGCTTATAATAAATTAGGTCCCGAGGATAGGCACACATACCGCAAATAGAAATTTGACGAAAATACAAATAGGAAAAAAGGGAAAAATAAATAATTATTCGAAGAAAACGAAAGAAAACAATAATGCCGCGTGTACATCGCCGTACACTCATTGGTGTCATCTACAGGCGTAACGCAGTATTAATAAAGTGTACGGCGATGATAAAGCCGTTTCACGTAAAAGTTAAAAAAAATTAGCGAAAAAGAAGTACCAATTAAAAATTATTGGATACAAGTTTTTTTATTCCAATTTTTCTTTAGGATAAACGCGACGCTGATAATCTAGAATAACGTAATTCTATATTTATTCCGTTTGCTCCACCGCGGAGATGATTTTTTCTTCCTCTTCTACGTCTTCTTCCTCCTCACAATTCCTTTTTTTTTTAATTTTTTCATCCCTTTCAGAATTCAAACCTTTATAGTAGTACTTCCATATTCGACCAGCCCTACCGCGGGATGTTCGAATTGTATTTTTCTCAATTTTCTCATGTCTCCTTCCAGCGACCTTCACTCTCACGTATTCGCCCTCTTTCTGACCCTCGTCTCTCGCATTTGTAGTAGCTCTAAGATCCCTTAGTCCCTTTATCCCTTCACTTCTTCAGCCTTTCACTCCCTCAGTCTCTCACTCCCTCAGAGCATCCCTCTTTCTCGAATTCACATTTCCTCTACCCCCCTTCATCAAATCTTTCTGTCATCCTCTTCTCTCTAGCGTTCTCACTCAAAAACTTTCAATTCGACGCCACTTTAAAAATATGTACAATAATTTTACATTAGCATTCAATAATTTACACATAATGCTTCGCGGTGGTCGCCACGGCCATTTCCTGTCGCGCTTACTCATATATATCCGCCTTGGCTCTCCTGAGCATTCGCTTTGCCTCTGCTGCCTCTGCCTTTACAATTCAACGTTCGCTTCGTACTTCTGCTATCACATCGCTTTCCACTTGTATAATAACGCGACCCTCCTTCATGTATTTAGAAAGATACAACCCAACAATATCTCCCTTATCCATCGTGTTCTTGCGTCATACGAGTTATACTCTGTCGCACGTAAATAGGTATATAGGGTAGCACTGCAGTATGGTTGCACGGGTTAAGGAGAGCATTCCTTCTGGCTTCGTCATTCCATTCAAAAGATTTTTCGCAAGAAAGCTCCTCTCTTTCTCTTATTCTCTCGCACAAACGCACACTCTCCCTCTCGCCTTCTATCTGCCTCTCTTTTCATTTCCTTCCTTTTCACTCTGATGCACTTCTTTCAAAACCGCACATGCATCTATATACTCATAGGTATATGTACATATTGTATGTAGATATACATACAGAAAAGCGTACAGGTTCTTAGGGTCGCAAGGTAAACATACATATATGTACGCATATGTATATAACCATATTCCTCCTGGTAGTCCTTTCTCCCTCTCAATGTTAGCAGCACTCACGTCTTGCAGGGCTGATGGAGTTCTTTTTTTCAGATGCTCCCTCTCCACCTCCTGCCGCCCCCTCGGCGCCTCTTTATCTAGAAAAAGAAGGAGAAGTTACAGTTGATGTATTTTTTCTGAAAATACAGTTAAAACTCAAAATTCTTGTTCCAGTCAAGAGTTCCTGATCTCGTTGGAGCGGTTGAAGTAACGGAGAAGGACGTAAAGCATAAATACGTTATGTTAGGTTATGCGTCCCAACGCGAGTTGGAAAACCGTGAGTGAGGAAATTTCGGGAGGGCCGGCGATCGTTACGAGCGTAGAAGGAAAATCCCATTAGGACGGCAGACAAAGGGTGGCCCTAGGTTGGTTTAGCACACAGGGCAAAAAGGACCTCGGCGAAAGCCTGCACGCGGTTCTAGGTAAATGTATATGTGGTGCGTATATATATACACATATACATATATATAACAGAGGAATATAAGGGTGCCGGAGCCAGTAGGAGCCCATCGCAGGAGATTCCTCCTCTTTTCATATCTTATTCAAAACAATAAAGTATGTTTAGCTTGAGCACGGTAAATCCTGCTTGCCGCCAGCAGCGGCGGCAATGGATTTGACGTTGGGGGTTTGAGGGGTTTGGAAGGAGGTAACAGGAGGAAGTACGGAGAAAGGGAGGTTTCGGTATAGCGAGAGAAATTCTAGCACCAAGAGAGATGGTTTCGTTGGGTTTTCAGACACGTGTTGTGCGAAACAGCCCAAAACCCCCTCTCTCTCACTCTGGTTCTCCGTTATACAGAGCCACCCCCCACCTCCCCCAGCTCAACACGCTATGTATGTATATTCCAGCATCAGCAGTAACGGGGTTACCGTTACCAGTAAAGGGTGCAGGAGGGGTATCAGTACACATCCCCCCCCCCCCCCCCCCCGAAGCTAACGTGCTCAAGTGACGACGTCACGAGAACCGGGAAGTAGAAATTTACCAAAGGATATTTGCGATTGGGTACGGTACCTATCCCTACCTTACGTAGCCTAGCTACCAACCCCCTAACTGTATACGCTATTTCATCCTCCCTTCTCTGAAATCTACTCTCTTATTTTCTCCACGCGAATCGACGCCCACGTGTTATTCCTCTTTGTTTTATTTTTACTTCGCACAACAGCAGCTATATTGCAACCCTCTCTGTTTCGGTACCCTTATACCCAACATTCCACATCTCTCTTGCCTTCAGGCTTTTTCAACCTCTGCATGCTGCTGCAAGGGTGTTATTTATATGGCCACTCCGCGAGATCGCTTGAATTTCCTTGGGAGCATCGGTCGAACGACGTTTACGAGCGTCTGCTCGATCCATGCTCGAGATCCCGTATATTATCGTAGTTTCTTGGAGTAAGAACGGTCGGAGAGATGGAGTAGGTGAGAGGAGAAAGAATGAAAGAAAAAAAAGGTGAAGGGCTGCGCCCTCCACGCGCTTAATATATCGCCTCGTTACTCGGGGAGTACCGTGGAAACTTCTTCTACAGACTTCCTTCCCGATTAATTGCATCGACCACGACTTTTTCCACCCTCTCGACAGGGTGGAGCGAAGAGAGAGCCGTGGGATAAAAACAAAATCGGACCAGACGTACGCAGTGGTTAGAAGCACGACAAAAAAAGAAGCGCGACTGAAGGGGGAAAAAAAGAAAAATCACAAGGAACCATAATGAAAGACGGTTACGTACCTAGAGATTGTCCATCATTTCGGAAAGGGTCAACCTGGAGGTGGACATCGTGACGCCGCTGTCGCTGCTGCTCTGCACGCTGCTATGGTCATCCGTGTCCGATTGGTTGCTCGTGTAGCCAATCACGTCCACCTCGTCTGTAAAAGCGAATCGACAGGTGCTAATTAGAAATCCGCCTGGCGTGAGTATTGGGCACAAAAGATAGAAAGAGTGATGCGGATTGAGGGTCCATGAGGTATTCGCGAGGGAGGGATAGAGAGGAGAGAAAAAGAGCGCCAGAGTGTGAGAGAGAAAGGAGAAAGGGATGGCATGTGAGGGAAACGTGAAGTGGAATCAGAGGAGAGAGGGCTGGATCAATATGGGTAAAAAAAGGGGGAGAAAAAAGACAGGAAAAAAATTCCATTCGAATCCGGTAATAAGTGCGATTTTTTCCCCATTAAATTCGAGAGGCTCCCCGGTTGCATAACCGGTGCTCATAAACACCGAAACAATTTCGAGCCGAAGCCGTTCGCGAATTTTATGCGGAATCGATAACGCCGCTCCCAAATACTGATACACGAGCTGGGCGCCTATATCATATAGATATACATATCTATATGCTTTTAACAGAATATACGTGTGGATGCATAACCAAGGAAGTCTATGCATGCGTCCCCTATGCAACGGATCCCTTCTCCATCCCCCCGTACCTACAGACCTGTCTGCTTGCTTGCTTGCTTATGGTTGCCTGGCTACTTCTATATATTATATTAGGTGTACCTAGTCACCCCCGCCTTCTTTGGCGGCTAAAGCATCAGAAATTTATGTACCTTTGAAAAATATTCGTATCGGTATCACACAAGCAACCCTTGTGGAATCAAGAATTCTGCAGGAGAGTTAAGGCCTGCTCGTTACTCCTGTCTTTGTTAAACAGTCGAGGGGATAAAAGAGAATGAAAATAAGAAAAAAGAACAACGAGAAGGGGACCGTCTGGAAGGAAAATTCAATGTAAATTCCAAATGCTTGCATTAGTCTATATAGGTATATACACTGTCTGGATGAACTTGGAAAAATGTTACTGATTTGATATCTATGCGCAGGTAAATATACACGCAGACTGTAGGAACTGTAGGGATAGCGAAATACGTAGATACGTGGTAGAGGGAAAGAAACAGAAAGAGTGACAGAAAGAGAGAGATAGAAAAAGTATAAAAAGAGACCGGTAAAAGCAAGAACGAAGGTAACGTAGCCGACATTTCGCAGTGTGCAAACAAAACCTCCGATCCTTCAGCTCCACGCGGTGCAAAATATCAGCAACTTTTGTCTCGTGATATATATCCCCGAGTCCTCCCTTGCTTTTATTTCTATATCCATTGTCGCATCCGGCCGGTACCGCTGCCGCGTATAAATTATCGGAAAGATTTTATCGCGGCAGCAAATAAGAATATTTCGCTATTCCGTGGGGTCGGGTGGTGGTGCTCTCGCGAATAACGACATGCTCTGCCATCCTTTTAGCGTTCCACCCTTCTCCGCCATTCATATGTCCTCTTCACAATTCACTAAACCAGACCCCTTTCCAAAACCGTACCAGCCACGCTGACCTGATCCTGTTCGCGATTTTCCCCCCTTAACCCCTACTGCCAGAATGGGAGGAAGAGGTCGTCGTCGTCCTCATCGTCGTCGACCAATCACAAAGGTGGGACTTTGCTTTATGCCGGGAGGAGAGTAAAAGAAAATTACAGAAGAGGGAAGGTAGAGAAAAGGTTCGAGGTTAGGTAGTCAATATATATATATATATATAGGACCTTTATACCTATATGTATACACATTGGGGCTGCAAGTATTATGCGAGTGTGATTCCCCCATATATGACAGATCCTAAGGGATGATAGCGCCCGATGGCCTTTCTCATGGGACGAACTTGGTACGTTCGCAAAATTCGGGGAGAATCCCACAGAGGGAAAGAAATTCATTTTCCCTCTTTGAAATCGAATATCGAGCCGCGTATAATAAGTATTAAGTTTCGCCGTTTGTATCATGAATATTTACCGGGCGAATGCTTTGAATATGATATTGATGTTTAATATTCGCAAAAAGTGCCGGCGTGGACTTGACTTTCTCACTACGGCGTAGCACCATTACCTTGAGACTGTACAGCCGAGAACCGACAGTATTTCAGCGAGTAAAAGTTCGTAGGAGCCTAGCTAAGTCATCTAGATGTCTCATGGCGCAGAGATCCGATACTGAAATCGGCCATCGCTACTCGGACGGTCCATTTCCCGTTGTAAAACGTCCGGAAAACAAGGGAGATAAATAAAAGTCATTGGAACCCAGTCGAAAGTGTAAGAACGTTGGATTCGCTGCCATAGAGATAGCAGACGGTATACGAGAGAGTCTCTATGAGGTACGAGAGAAGAGAGTGAGATAGGTGGGCATGACGAAATATCGCGTATCGCTGCGTCGCGACGCCTCGGTACGCGATTGTTTTTACTGGCAGTGGCATCGTAAAAACGAGAAGTATATAGTACGTGACAGTGCAAAAAAAGAAAGAAAAAAGTAGTCGATGGAAAAAACATGTAGGTAAGTATGTCACAGGCTAAATATAGACGCTCTCTACACTTCGTTAAAAATATTCTGGCATCGGCTGTCAAAACAGGAGGCTGTCGCGAATATGGAAGGCACGCCGTTTTGTCCGGCTCGCCTTGTTTACGAGTAACGTTCAAGCGACATCCCAGTAAATATCTACACGGTGACCACGAAGAAAATCCGTCTAGTACCTTGCCGGAAGTACCCTCGCAGGAGGGTTGTTTCCGGGAACGAGGTCTACCGAGTAAATTACAATGTGGTATAGCAACTTGCTAGATAAAGAACCGTTAGGTGTGTAGTGCGAGTTCATAGAGGTAGGGTAGGTAGGTAGCTGAAGTACGTATGGAAGGGTGAAACAGAATGTGAGAAAGGGCGTGTAAGAGAAAGGAAGAGATAGTAGGAAAGAAGAGTGAGAGAACGAGGAAGGAGAAACGGCGCTTTCAGGACGAGAGAAGTTCGACGCATGCATTTTGCGTTCAAATAATTAAACTTTACGATCCCGCCGGTTAATTAGAGCCAACAGAGGCAACCTCGGCTGCGGATAATGGTTAATTCCATTTTAATGATGCCTTTAGTTCCGTCACATTTCGCCCGACCTGGAACGTACCGAATTCCCTGGAATCGTGGCAAGGGATCCGCTACACGTGTGTAAAGCTTACGTAATTCAGGCCAGCGTATATACACCCTGTGTACCCAAAGAATAGTGTGTCTAATTTATTTGTAGATTATATACATTATTTGTATATAGTATAAGCATATATACATATAAATGTGTTCTAGGGCAGTTTTCAGGTCATTTTCATATATGCAGTGGCAGTTTTAAGGACACTTGGCAATTTTCAGGACTGTCCTGAAAGATTTCTATGTACACGGACAGTTTCCAGGATAATAAAGCGGCGAACATACCGAATTTTTCAAAATTTTTCAATACTAGGCACCCGGAGCTGTGATGGGTTTAGAAATGGTTACGTTAGGTTAGTTTAGGTTAGAATTCCAATGTTGTGATAATCCAAGGTTTAGTTTTTTTTTTAAAACAACATTTCGGTTTGTCGTTGTGAATGTCCCATAATCGGCGAAGTCCTTGAAACTGCCCCAGGACAAGTTTATATATATATATATATTACAGGTACTATGGTTATTCCCACGTTTCGTCTAGAAAAGGCTATACTCTTAGATCCCGTGTTAATAAGACACCCGGTATGCAAACGCATTTGCATCGATGCGCAGATGAGTGGAGTTGATGAATGCGGACTCGCCCAGGCATTCGTCAATGTCTTGTCCGTTAATTTCGCTAATTGTGTAAGCGATGAGCGGACGCCACGGGTCCGACACTGCTAGATTGCAAACGGCGACGTATCCTTGTCAAGACGCGCCACCTCCTGCTGCTGCCTTTCTCAGACATCCTCAACCCTCGAAAGCGCCGAGCTTTCTCCAATATTTTTTAGACCCGATGGAAGGAAGTGAAGTCGGGAGGAGGTTCTATCGAGACGCATGAAAAGATCCATCCATTCACTCTTAAGCGACGTGCATAAGTACAGAAGGAGAATAAAGATATAGTGTCAATGACTGAATACCAAGTTTTTGCTGTAAGTTGGCAGCCATTGCTGTACGTACAAGGGAAGAAACTATAATCTGTTTTCAAGCGAAAGAGAATAATCGTATTTATTCGTATGATTAAGTTAAGCGTAGGTTCGGCGCGTCTGTACAGGTACATTAGGTACAGTACTAGTTAGTAGTGAAGTTATTTGATAATAGAAGGTACAGGTACGAAAAGTTAAACATTCACATAGAATTGGTACGTATCTATCCATATACCCAGCTATCCATACCCATGAATACACGTTCTATGTATATACAGACTGAGAAAAAAGTTTGGTGAAACCAACAGCTCCGATGCAGTCAAGTGAAATTTATTTGCTTCCAGTGAATTTTATGTGCATCAAATATGATAAAATTGACTGAACGAAATCTGCGCTGTAATCTTAACTCCATCAAGATGCTTACGATAAACGTCATCTGACTGAGTTCATTGGACTAAACTTTTTCCAATTGCATATATATTGTAACGCGATAATTGTATTTGCACGCCGAATTTGGGTCCGAATCCCAGCGCCCTCGTGCCCCCCACTTGTCACAAGATTTGCTAACGTGACAAAGAGAATATCCGTGCTCTTCCCATTTGCCTGTCGGCACTTACCAGAGAAGGAAGCCCTAGGATAGGACACTAAAATTTCCTACGACAGGTGTGTAATATCGCCATCTTATAGACATATTCACCTCGATTCTTTTTCTACTCCATTATTTCGAATTCATACTTAGGCTTTTGCGCCAACACCACAACCAAACTTACTAGCAATTATATATCGAGACGGCACCAGTTATTCTTTCGGAGTCACGTTGGCAAAATCTTGGCGGCCTTTGCGACCAGGAGCACCTTGGAGGAATCCAAGTTACCGGCGTTTTGCAACACAACACAACAGCGTATGAAGAAAATTCTCTGCGATCACCTTGTTATAAGTATTTTTTTATTTATGTTAATCTAAGATTATTGCGCCTATAATTTAATTCTATATCGCGATTTTGTAACGCTCCTCTATTTTTTGGTCGTTTCACAAAATACCACCGAACTGTTTCGACGCGTACCTTTCATGTATACGGTTCAGTTTCTGAGTATTTCAACATTTATAATATATCATCTTTAATAAAAAATATATATTATTACAATATGTATCTATATATCTCTAGGGACTTCAGTTATTAGTCCTTCACCCCTTCCCCATTGTCACCTCCTATATCTCAGGTAGACTACTTCTGTCGATCCAGAGTGATCCCTGTCTCATCGTATATATCCACCACAACTGGCATCCCCAGGATAGTCATCCCTTTCCAAGGTTCCTATAACCATCCCGTTTCCGGCACCGTGGCAAGATGGGAGCCGGGAAATGGCAGAGGGAACGCATTTCCTTTCCGCTAACGAGAAATCGTAAGCGCAAAAAATGCACGGACCCCCCAGGGGTAACGTTGATTGCACTCGCCTGATCTATACAGGGTGTCCACCGAGTACGGTGAGTATACTAAAAGTACTACACAACTATCAGGAAAAGTATTTTCGTCATCCCTTAAATAATCTCCAGGCGCACGAGATAGGAACAGAGACGCTGTGAGTCCTTTACGAAATTTCCTCAGAGTATCTCTGCTGCTCTTGGTTATATCCCGAAAACTCCGTCTTACGGGATTCCGTACTGTATATCCCTTAGACTCCGAAGCTTAAAGTCAACTCCTTTCGGATCATCCCCTCGCTTGCATTCAGAGTGAGCACAGTCGCCCAATGAAGATCAATGTTCAGAGAACTAGAAAATACTCGTTTCCTAAACAAATAAAGCTTCTTTCTTTTAATACATACAGAGTCACGTCGTCGCATATACATACCATACGTGGACGTGTATATATACATATCTACCTAATAATGCACCAACAATTTCAACCAGGAAGCAATCTCTAGATGGTCGTTTCTACGACTTACTAGAAACAGCTATGTGTATGAAACATGATATATAGTATATATATATACACATGCTATAGGTAAGATGTTTCTGACGAGACAATATAATATGTATGTGTGTGTATATATATGCCGCTATCACTGCACGAATCCTTTACACTCTGGTTCTATGTATAAACGTGATATCAGTCCAGCTAGGTATGTCCTAAGGTGTATATATATATTATTGTTATTTAAGAGAATGCCCTATATATACCTATATACATATGTAAGCACTCATGTATCGCTAACGACAGCGACAACCCACGGCAACTCATCACATATATAACTATGTATCCACGTATGTTAGAGGAATGCAGGCAAAAGCTTCAGTGAATTTTCGCCGCTAGGCACAGCTTATTTTTAGCTTGCGAATCTCCCGAAATGTCAAAACTAACGAGCTTTTGTTTTTACCAGCCCCTTCAACAGCGGTTGTACGAAGCTTCATTATGTATCTGCTGGTGTTTATCAATCTCGTACGAGTCTTTAAGAATGACACGAGGGTCTCGAAGTGACGTCATCTGTTGGGACTAAAAAAAATTGGACATGGCACTTCCGGCACGCTGACGTATCTTTGCTTCATCGGGTTGCACGTAAGAATCGCAGAATAAACATACAAGAGCATATGCGATACGAATGAAATCCCCGACTCGTTTGCATGCAAATTTTCGATTGGGGGTGCAAGCTCTCTCGCGTACCTTGGCAATTAAGCGTCGCTAAGAGGTTTTCGCGTTTTAGTATGTGTAACCGCCTTTTATTCAACCCCCTGGCCCCCCTCTACCACCGTCTCGTCCTTTCTAACCCCCTGGACCCTCCAACGAAATGCCTGAGGCTTCCGGGTTTAATTGTTGTTTATCGAACGACTGTACTACGCGTCCTATATAGGTATAATACGTATCCGTAGTATTTCCCTGAAGATTCGCACGATCGATTCGCGACAGTACGCTGCAAAACTTTACGATATCGTCCGGGGATTCACCGGGAAATTCGCGCGTTATCGTACATTCGAATAAGGCGAAATGCCAGTGCATAAGTACTTAAGAATAAAATGGTTTACCAATCAGGGTATAAAACTCACGGGGAAGGAGGACGGGTATCAATGATTTTCGAAATTCTTTTTATTCTTCATACAACCCAAATCTTCGCAGCAATTTTCCAGTATCTAAATCCAAATTCCATCCACATTCCCGGATTGTCACCTCACCCTCCTCCTCGACTCTGAGCTATCCTGACTTCTCAACTCTCGCACATCCGGACGGCCATACCGATTCGCATTTTCCACGATTGCAAATCTAAATAATATGCGAATCGATCCTTACCTATCTATCTATATATATACACATGTATCCATATACATACGTACAGATGCGCATACGTGACGTATATCATATATGTATATATATAGGGGAATCAAGTTATTATCGTTCTCGGGATTTTCCCTGAGTACCTAGAAGTTGAGGGGCGTAAGTACCTACTATAGCACACACACACACATATATATCATTACATATGTATACCTAGCACGTAGTTATATAGCCGGGAGGCGAAAACGATTCTCGCCGGGTAAATTACAGATTTATCGGAGAGCACGAAGCGGGTATACTCGTCAGGTCGAACGAAAACGTTGCGTCGAACGTAAGGAAAGGTGGAGAAGAGAGATCTTCTCGTGGGTTAGATGTGGTGTGGGCTTTGCCGTAAATATATTCAGGTACGTAGGACACGTAGATACGTGGGATATATGCACGAGCTGTATTGGTGGCGTGTGTGACGCTAAGTTATTCTGGAGATTGGCGCGAGGCCAGAGTCTCGCCTTGCTTTTGCTTCGCGAACCTCGTCTTCATGGTACAGCCATCCTCTGAGAGTTCTCTCCCAATATCCTCACTTGCTATCTTCACTGTATAGATATCTTCACTTGGTGCATATAGTTATATGACTGTATGGTAAGGCTCGAACTCTTCGCAGAGACTCATCTTGGGATTCTGCGTTCCCGTTCTCAGTATCTTCTGCATGGACCAGGAACGTCCTTGTCCTCGTTCCATTTTCTCTTCTTCATTCCTTTTTCCCATCTTACGCCACTCTGGTTCGTCTCCTTCAGGAGAGAGAAGTTTGCATGATCAGGCATCCGCTCGTTACCTCTGACTTTAACCCCTATATGGGGTGGGAGGTACACCCCCCGAGGGCTGGACTACCCGCCAAGTTTGGTCGACGACCAAATTTCTAACGAATTTATGGGACGTGAAACGCAAGAGTGACTTCCCCGCTATGAGATTCATGGCGGCCTTTCGATTTCTTATAGAAAAAAAAATGGAGGAGAGCGAGAACAAAGAGAACGGAACGTAGCTATAGTGGACAAAGAATAACTGACTGAACGAAGGAAATAAGGAAGGAAGCTTCTTCTATTTTTGCCACTGGAGTAAATCCGAACTTTGGTCCGGAACTTTTTTTTCCACTAACTTTAGTACTCAGATTCTCTAGTTTTTATAGTTTTTTCCCTCCCCTCTCTTTTTTCGGTTCCTTTCACGTTACCAAATCCAGGTATATAGGACCTTTCAAAAGTTTCTTTTCCGCATGGAGCGATAACAAGCCGCTATCGTTAAAATCAGGGAGCGTATCAACCGCTGACGATCTGACGTCTAGGCTTCGATAGCACAACCGACGCTGATGGCCATCATCTTACTTCCTCCTCTTCGCTCCTATATGGAGACTTATCCTTATGTGCAAGGAACTAACGGGCTGAGAGAGTAACTGAGAGCCAAGTTCAGGCTAAAAGCTAACCCGGCGGCCTGTGCGCGATTAGCGTGACCAAAACTGCAGCAGCTGCCATCTGCCACGAGGAAGGACGTCGAACTTCTCAGATAGATAATGCTCCACGTCCAAGTTGGAAAGCCAACGATGTACCTAAAGACTTTATCGATAAGAGCAGTTGAGCTTGATTCATCAGACAGACGAAACTGAGACATAGAGAGCTTCAGAGCTATATACGACTACAGTCTAATTCCAGAGAAGCTGGAGATACTTACCAAAACCTAGTACCTACCAGTGGTATAGGTGTAGGTACTGGTAATACCTGCTAGTGGCTCTAGGTAAGAGCGTCGCCCCGTTCGCCATTAATTAATCTCACATGATAAATGCTAAGCTGCCTGCCAACTTTGAAGATGCAAGCTACCCAGCGGACCAGCTGTGTCACCAGCCGAGACAGCAGATGGTGCACGGATTATTGCATCGCGAATTGCAAGTTTCACGTAGCGTTATTTTTATTTTTTTTTCTCTTTCCTTCTCTTTTATTCGCCACGACTCTCGAATGCCTGCGCTTCCCAGGGGTCCACGTCGATCACGATTAGTCAGATGATACAGGATGCTGTGTATCCGGTAATGAACGTTGGGGATAGGGAATATGCTTAAGGAAACTCCAGGAGAGCATTTTCCATGTAAACCACGTGGTAGACTGAGATCGTCGTGTTATTTTATGTCGGGCAATGCAGTTCCGCGAAGGTACACTACCCTAAGCAGGTTACGTCGAAGAAAGTCACAGGGGTGAAAGTTTCCCTTTTCGCCATTCGTAGCGTCTCTTCGGTTTTATCGGCCGTCTTGAGCCCCTAAGGCTGTAAAGGGAAACGGGGAAAAGAATGGGTGGATTGGTGTGGGGGGGGGGGGGAGTATCATTTTCCCCATGAACGTGAGGGCTTCATGAAAAGCGCGTGCAAATTTTGAATTAAACTTATTTGGCGAATGAACGGACGATGATTAATTTCAATTCGAATTTCCCGCGCGATGGAACCTGCAGGGATGAACGATTTGAGGGTGAGTGTCAACCAGGTGAAAATTTGTGGAGAGACACTATGGCGATTTTCAAAGGGATTTAGGTGACGCATATCTTTTTTTTTCATTTGCCCGTGGTTGCAACCCTCTTCCACAGGGAAGCTACCCGGTGAAATTTTTGGAATACATGCAAAATAACTGCGCCAACCGGGACCCCAGCCAGGGGTGACCAGATTTATGGCGGGTGACCCACAGGCGGACCACCCACTTCTAAATCATCCCCTACACCCGGCCCGTGCTCGGTAGGGCTACGCGAATTGAATATTGCCGCCCCCGCTCGAAAACCTGGAATTATGCGCGACCCACAGCTCTATTTTTTACATTTTCTGCTTTATGGCTGAAGGCTTTGTGGAAACTTTGCGTTTCCTTGCCAGTGGCGACTTTACAAGAGGGAACTATAGGAAGCTCTGTAGGTGCGTATACCGTTCATCAAAAGTATACCTATACTATCTGCCATATTATAGGAACTAAGTGAAAGGGTGTAACGGTCAGGGAAGAAGCAGTGAGAAAAATTATAAAAAGACCAGTGAAAATGCTTGGATCCATTGAAAGGTAAACGCGTAGAAAGGAAACTCTAAGGAACAGATGAAAAGAAAGAAGACCTGCATGTGCGCGTGTGTGTGTATATATATATGAAACATGAAGAACAGCTCACGAGGATTGGATAGCAATAACATTCGTGAAAATTAACTTACGATCGAAGGCTTTTAGAAAAATTGCGAAAGGAGCAGTAGTGCATTAGGAACCTCCTGCTGAGTGCAATTCCGAAATTGCAAAATCGACCAGTATTATTATTAAATTCCTTTAGTAATTGCGATGACAGAAAATGGTCACGTTCAACGTGGCGCCATGAATGATATTTCGCTAGAGTTACCCTATACATACCAGTACCTCTAAGAGATAACTGTACAGACTAGGTTACAGGGGAAAGTTCTTATCCGAAGTATCCGAAGGAGGGAGGCTGGCGCGGAGGATAGTCAGTGGTGCAGGAAGCGGAAATAGGGAGTGAACGGAAGAAGAGCGACGTCGTCTCACGAAGTGATGTATGTACTTCCTAATGTTGTCCTTAATGATTCCCAGCAGTGCGGACACTAGTCGAGATAGAAGACGTCTGGCTAGACAAATAGTCAAATGCTCTGGAGGGATGAGAGGTGGGGGAAGATGGCGTGCGTTTTTACCCTGTTCGAAGAGGAAAATAAGGAAGAGAGAAGAAGGTATAGGAGTTGCCGTCGCGGCGCCTGGCGTCTCCGGCTTTCCTTTGTCGGCTCTTTTTTTCTCTCCTCCTCCTCCTCCTCCTCCTCTATCTAGCCGCGAAGCACATTGTTCCCTCGAAACGCGTCGTTCCGTTCGTTCCGTCCCTGTTAAAAGTGTCTTCCACCAACAACCACTCAGCCATGCTACTCGTCCGGAGTTTCCCGTTACGCCATTGTTCAGGAGGTCTCGAAAGGACGGATGCGAAATCCGCCACTTTTCGCGCTTGCAAAGTCCTGCTTATACGTAGGGACACAGTATAGAGATAAATTCGCATAGACGTTAGTACGTATTGACTATAGCTCTTGGAATCTTAGGATGCGTCATTGTTGGTAATACGCGCGATACGTGTCTGTAACTCTATTTCTCAACACTTGCATCTATCAGTAGGCACTGGGCCGTGAAGGGTGGCTTTCTAGGTAATACTGTGAGATTCACAGGGAGAAACTAGAAACTCGGAAAATTTCCAAAAGCCTTCCCTTCGCCGTCTAACGAGGAGGTACGACGAATGGGTGGTACTCTAGCACAACCCTATGGCGATGGAAATCCGAGAATTATCCAGAAGTTCTCTCCGATGCAGATCGTACTTAGGTAATGAAGATTAAGCAACCCCCTGAGAGCTAGTGATTGTCGTATAAGGGTGTGCTCAAGCTCTCGCGTTCCTTTACCCTATCCTAACCTATCTACCGCGTGGCACCCCCTACAGGGCGAACGTAACGAAGTTCCGAGACATCGGATATGAACGTCACTTTGTCAGTTTGGAAGTCGGAAAGCGGATTCTCAACCCCCTACCTCACCGCTACCTCCGAGTACATTCAGGCGTACCGCGAGATAGGGGTTCGAACCCCATTTCTAAGGTGTATATACTTAATGTGTCTGAAATTGGAGTAAAGTGTATCCATATATACTCTCCAACCCTTATAGCCCGTCGACGAGTAGTACTTGACGGGTGAACTTGGCGCACCACCAGCAGCGAGCACAGTCCCTTATAAATATACCCATGTCGAAAGGGGGATGAAATCTTTTTCGCGTGTAAAATCCGTGACGCACTTTCGCACAAAGTTAAATAATTTACGTGCCTGTAGGAAGCGGTAGTGTTCGCGACCCAAATACCGATTAAGTGAATAAATAAAATAAGCCGTGCCATAGGGGGTAGAGAGGGGGTTGGTAGGAAAAAGAAGTGTCAGAGAGTGTAGATAGTCCATTTAAATACTTTATCAGACCCGTAACCCTAAAACGTACGCTGAAGAACTCGAGTGACGGCCATTGGGGTTGCTCGTTGTTGGTTCAGTGTGTCCATAGCTAAAAGGGTAGTTTTTTGCATGTATAGAGTGGGTGGGGTAGATGCGTGTCAGGATATATTTTTGTCATGTTTTCTGCCTTTGCTAGTGAGTACAAGCGTAATTGCATTCTCAATCGGTAATGACCGAGGTATCCACATACGTACATCCATGCGTAGATATTACGTAGGTACTACGTACATACCAACGAACCCCTCTCCCCCCCGACAACGAAATGAGGATATGAGGGCGTCAGACAGAGGGTTGTATCGCTATTATGACGTCAACCGACGGCCCGAGGGCAAAAGAGGAGGAAGAGGAGGCCGCAGGAGGTACAGGAGAAAGAGGTACTGTCGGGTTGAAGTCGGGGCGGCACCGGAGGGTGCGACTGAGGAACACGACAAGGGGGAGGGGGGTTGGTAGATAGAATGCACGGTGTACAGTAGCCATGACACCGGCTGGGGAACCATGGTTGGAAAGAGGGTTGATGTACACCCCACAAGCCCAGCTCACCTCCTCCTCCTCTTACTCTCGGCCTCTCTTTCACCCCCTTGGGCGGGGGTATTTTTCCATAATCAATAACATGCCTCTATTCTCGTCACACCGAGCGAGCGAGCGAGCTCTGCCCTCACTTCACCCTCACCCTCAGCCGCAGCCTCACCCTCGCCAGTCTGTCCAGGTGACAGTGGTGCTCTCTAACAGACTTCCTACCTTGCTCCTATCTTACGACTCTACTCCTATAGGGGTGGTTTCTCAACTTGGTTACGTGTACGTATACTCTGTATTTAAACGCTTGGCTTGGCCATTCCGCGCACGTGTTTGCAAACGCGACTTGGATTGGACGTGGTTACAGGGTTGGTGAGCGGATTTTCCTTCTGTTAGGCTTAAAAAAAATCATTTCCGGGGGCAGACGGTGGTAGCAATAAAGAAGGAAACGTCTAGGGAAAGGGAAAATTGTCGTAGAATTTTTTTGCTGCGACATTGGTATGCCGGGTAGATATCTTTTTTATTTTTCAGCGAACGACAAGCAGTGCCTGTTTCAAGGGTAGAAAGTCAGGGGATCCGGTATGCAAAATGTAGATTGAGTAAAATAAGAAAAAAAAAAAGAAAAATCGTACTGGTTACTTGAATACATCTGTCAACGGCAGGGTTTTTTTATCGATTGATTCGAAAGGGTTGCAAGTTGAGAATCGCGGGTTAAAGCGGCGGTTTAAGGGTGGCACGAGTGGCGGGTGAAAGAGTTCATTAAAACCAGCAGCGTCTGCATCCCCGTACCTCCTGTCCCACCAATTCGGCTGCGACCCCTCCGGCTCCCTTGAGGAGGGTGCATCGTAAAAAACCGTCGAAATAATTTCGATTCCGCGTAGCTGGCTAATCTCAGAATTAATTCGAACGAATCGCGACGGAACGTCGAATTTAACAAAAATACAAAAGGGTGGGGGTGGGAGGAGTTAAAAGGTGAAAGGGAATTCAAGAGATTTGACTGCACTATTATATCCCTGTATTCTCTACCCTTTATCCTATCGTCCCCCGTGCTAACCCTAGCAACGCCCCATAATCCCTCACGATATTACTAAACCATTTGAAATTATGCAGATCGCACTATCCCCAGAAACATTATGGGTAATTGATACGGAAATGCAGAAACGGCAATATCGAAAGCGGCAGCTGGAGTCGCGCCCGATTCGAAAGTACCGCCATTCCGATTTCCATGTGTATTCTGATATCGTCGTAGCGATTAAGACTCAGCAGGGATCTTGGAGTCTGAAAGGAGTTCTCTGAGCCATTCACGGAGAGGGTCAACGACGTCGCTGAACTTTCCGCCGTGCTGGATAACGATAACGATTTCCGCGCTAATACCGGAACCGTAGCTTCCAGACGGTCGAGAACCGTCGAAATGCCGTCTGGTGCAGAAAAAGGGAAAGAAGGACGCGAAAGAGGATATAAAGGACACAGAGAATGAGAGAAATAAAAAGAGAAAAGGCTAAAGAAAGGAATAAAGCACAAGCAAAGGGGTAGACTACGGGTAATAGTGAAGGAGTGACCTCAAAGAAAGAAAAAGAGAGACAGAGAGCGCTCGCTTAAGAAAGGTCAGAAAAATGGACAGCAGGTGCCACGTGCTAAAATGGCAAATTAGAAATCTCCGCCAGCCCGCGAAATTCATCTTGATCGTCATTCTACCGTAGTAAGCGACGACGCTGATGGCGATGGCTGAGGTGCTGATGGCGGTGGCAATGCTGCCGGCGGTTCTGCTGACTGAACTTTCGAGAGTTTCAGTGCTTTTTAATTTCCGAAACACGCGGCGCTCTGGGGCTTGGCTCGGAAGGATAGGGGGATCGCGGCAGGGGGTGAACTAGAGAGTAAAGAGGGTTATACCGAGATATGACGTCACAGTCGAAACGCTCCGACCATTACCGCTAGTTATGGAAACTCCGTGACCGGACAAAAGGACTCCGGTCTGACTGTACACACGGCGCAGCTACTTTCCACTGCAGACCCAGCCTGATGAGGAATAAAATATTGACCCGTCTGTACTAACTGCTGCGAGATACGGGTAGATCCCCGGGTCAGTAGTTTCCCAGTCATAACATGATTTACCGACGATGTTCATGGGCTGGTATAAATGCACAAGTGTTGACAAATAGTGCTTCCACCCTCAAAACTAACCCCTCCGTATTTAAATATACGAAACGGTGGCAAACGCCACTACCAGAGTGCTAACGAGAAAGTGAGCCACTAAGATAGAAATAGTACGAGGGATGATATAGTAAGGGATGGTACTGTACGTGAATAGTTGCATGGTTAAAAGGGAATGTTCCGAGTAGGTGAATGTATCCCATACCCAGCCGTGTTAGTTGGGCTTGCCACTATGACCTCACTTTGGAAAAAAATACGTTTCCCACCTAAAAGCTTTCTTTGATTTGGGATTACATTGTATTCTGTTCAAGTGACAAAGATGATATAGGCAGCTTCGTTCACCCCGCATTAGTTTTCACCCTGAATTACCCCTAATATATTCCATTCACATTTACATCGTTTCCCTCGTTTGTGTAATTTACTTTCTTTTCTTAGTTAGTATCCTTTTTTTTCTTCTTAGTCACATACTAATTCGATCTCTGCATTCTGACGAATCCCAAGCGCCCCGTCGACAAAACATCCCCTACGATTTACTTCCAGCCATCAGCAGTCTCCTCTCTTACGCTCTTCGCGTTATTCTTTTTTCGTCTTTTTATCCATGCCCATTTCGTCCGCATACAAATTCCGCGACTCGCGTACCGCTTGGCCAGCGGGATTTCTATTTTGTATGGAAATTTCAAGCGACGAATGGACGGCGTATCTCTTTCTCCCTATATTTTCCTCTTCTACCCTTTATACCTGATTTACTATATCTATCAATCAATATCTATATATATACGTAGTTCATGTATACGCATCCAACAGGAATATCCCGGGATTCGTTTCATTCCCCTGTAAATCGATCCGGTTTTCAAGCGACCACCTAGTGATTTCCATCGCGTACGCGACCATTTTTTTCCACGTGCATTTCTCGACACATTTCGCGCGACCGATGCCACTCGACATTTGTACGTGTTGACGAGTTTCACGTCATCGTTGCAGTAGCAATAGGTATTAGCAGCAGCCAAGAGTGTCACCCGACCATCAAGAGGGGATAATAAACTATAGTCGCTTCATGCGGATCCGCATTTTTTAAAGCTCGTTTCCCATCTCGTCGGATGCGACCCAATGACGTAAAGGTCACAATGAAAAGCCACTCGGCCGGCCTTTGTGTGTCCTGAGCATAATCCGGCTTAGAGCGTTAACGGCATATACCGGGACAAAGGTTCTCAGTTAAACAGATTTCAAGTAGTTAGGCTGTTAATGCTGGCGACAACGAGTTTTCGCAAATCAGGAAAAGTCCGTAGCTATCATGAAGGTACAAGTTAGTAAAAGTGTAGCCAGATACTACACGAGGAGTCTCTGCTTAGGTCGAAGAAAGATAGAAAATAGGAATGGAGGGGGTAGGTGGGGTGGGGGTAAAAAAATCGCAAGTAACCTTTACCCACCGGTGTCATTCTACTCTTGCGCATTTTTACTAAATCTCCGGGCTCTTCGTGAACCACCCTGTACTCCCATTCCCTGGTTGCGGCGTTCACCCTCGAAAAAGCCGTTGAAACTCTGTAATTAACGAACTTTTCAGTTTTCAACTCGCTGGATCCGCGAACCAGGCACGTTTTGTTTGGCAAACTGCAATTTTTCTAAACGATCAAAGGCCGACTGAAAGGCTCTCTTTTCTCTTTTTCCTCTCTCGCTCTGCTTTCGTTACTTTCTTCCAGCTTCACACACTCTACCCCCCTCACAGCACCCGTGTTCTATATCGTCTATATCCCCCTTTTTCCTTCAGTACCATCACTTTCTCTTGGTTTCTCTATTTTCTTCATTTTTTCATATTTCTGTCGCCTCTCTCTCTCTCTCTCTCTCTCTCTCTCTCGTGTTTCACGTAGCGAATCGAAGAGAGACCCGTTCCACTGTGTTTCTGCGTAAAAAATGCACCATTGTTTGGCGAACAGCGAACCGTGGTCCGTTCTCCGGATCTTGTAGTCTCTTTACACACAGAGATAAACTATATATAGACATAGAAGATATGTACCTTCCTGCTACACAGGTTATAATACAGTTGATATGTATAATATGCACGAGTCCATATAGATTTACGAAGGAAAAGGCAGAGGTCCGTTCGCGTATTCGTACGAGCGGAAACTTTATTAGTATGCGGGAAAAGGGATGCACATATTTTTGTTATCTCACGTTTTCTAATATTTTTTTCTAAAATATTTTCTCTCGAATAATAAAGCCGGAGTCGTACCACCCGGTATAGGAGATTGACATTCTCAGGGTTTGAGGAGTGACTCGGCTGTTCGCTGCTCACTAGCTTCTAGGTGATGGCGTCGGGAACTACCCCTCGAAGAGCGGCTTGACATTTTGGCGACGAAGGGTCGCGGTCTTCTCCGCGTGAGCCAAAGAAAAGGGATGGTCCGAGAGCGAGGGATATATCGAGCCAGGATATGTGGAGTTAGAGTATAGAGACTATGGAGATGGTACTTTGACAAGTTAAATATGCTCCAACGCCCCCTCTTTGTGCAGAATATTTTATATATATACTTGGTAAACCCAACGTAGCATTTACGTCATGATGACTTTCGTCGTTGGTTCGTACAAGCAAGTAATAAAGTAATGATCTGGGGATAAGGTGGACTCAATTATTTCCATCGAATAACCTTCAAAAAGGTCGAACCTTGAATCGTGGAAAAAAATAACCCGTAGGAAATTTTCCCATTGTTAATGGTTTTTTTACCAAGGGTAATGCATAGTAAATCAATGTAAATCAATGGAAAACCATTCGTTACCTGTGGTAAAAAACCATTGGCAACAGAAAATTTTCCTACAAGAAGCTCACCTGACAAACTTGTACTTGAATAATTCACAGCCCTCAGAAAATCATCCCCCTCAACCTTACACCCTTAATATCCAGGATCGTGACTTAATATAAACACGTTATAAGTACTGACTACGTTGTCTATTATATACATATATACCTTCCGTGCGATTAAAGCATCTTCCCACAGGGGTGGTTTGCTAGTGGCTCCTACCAAAGGGTGGATTTCACCCCAATTCACCAGAAACGGCCACGATAAATTGAGCCTCCGACAAAAAGCCCGTATCTAGGTATGGCCGGGTATATATACTACGCATCTAAGTTATTTCGGTGTTATGTCGATACGAGTATATAACATCCGACGATGGTGGCGCAGCATCCAGCGCTAGGTGGTGTACCTTGGAGGAGAGCCGCGAATACAAGGGGTGGAGGGTTGATGCGTCCGGTAGGGGTAGAGTGTGCGGTATCTGGGGTTTGGGTAGCCCACGGAGGCAGAGATGTGGAAATAAAATGGCTACAGAGAAGCGGGGGGTTGGGTCGTCGGCCATGTATCACCTTTTATTAAACGATAAATCGGCGTAACGAAGCCGCCTATAGAGATATACAGTCAAGCCCTGGTAGAGATTCCAACCCCTTCCACATTTACTGTTGGAGGGTGGTGGCGCGGCTCAGGAGCTCCGGGGCCAAAGGGCGTATACGGGTACGGCAAAAGAACGACATATATACGACTAGCCCTCTCCTTTGTACTTCCGTGTTCGCCTTCGTTATTTCAACCGAATTCACCCTTAACACCGCCTCCTTAAGGGTTGCTTCGACGACGTGCACACCCCCTACCCCTCCGCGTCCAGAAAGCGCAGGATTCCAGCTATTGGAATTTATCTATGGGCCGATCCGATGTGCCTCCCAAGGATGTCTGTACGTTTTTTACGAGCCGTACACCCGCTATAGAAAACCCAAACGTATATAGATATCGTTATTACCCCAAGAGACGGATCCCGCGCAACCAGAGAGAACGACCCTTTTTTTTCCCTTTCGTTCTTCCACCATTCGTAGAACCAAGGAAGGAGAACAAGAATGAAAAGAAAAAACCTAGTCGAGACACGCATCCAGTCTAACGCACCAGGTACCTAGCAACCTACTGGCGACCTTACGACGACAGCTGCTTCCTGAAGGTCTGCTGGAGGTCGTTTACGAGCCGCCGGATGACGCTACGTGGAAATAACAAAAGAGGGGTAGTGGAGCTAGAGAATTTATCGGCAGACGCGATGAACGAGCGTCACGCGGCTGAATGTTTATCGGGGATGAGCGATGTATCGTTATTACTAGAAATCTGTATGACAGGGCCGTGAAGCCCGGAGGCTGCGAAACAAATGACCAATATAAAGTTTGGTTAGCTATGTAACGGGACAGTTGCCTATATACGTACATACAAAAACATAGAAGCACTAGTGACTGTATATGGTGTACTGTATGCCAGTGGGATGGATGAGCGGCGTCGTTATATAGTTTGGTGGGAATGCAACTCTGGCGTGCTACTAGTAGTACAGCATCCCATACAGTATCCGGGAGAGATGGGAGTCTGGTTGGTGTGGTATCTCTCTATGGGAGTGGTTTAGCGGTGTACCATTGGCGGTAGTCATGCTGGTAGTGCTACCACGGTTGTTCTTCGTTCGATTAATATCGGTATATCTCACGTGCGTAATTACAAAATGGCGCTGCTGGCAAACGATATCGGACCGCTTCGATAGACCTATGTGACGCTCTTACCCGAACTCCTCTCTGATTAAACCTCTCCCACGCAAGTTTCTGCCAACCTATCACCGTAGGTATAACTTCACGGCGATAACGCCATCATCGTCTATCCTTGTATACATATGAATTTATGGATATATATTTTTTTTCTGTGCTATCCTTTATGCACTTTTCTCACTGTGGATCAAACATATGTGTGACTGCCTGGCTGGACTGCCTACTGAATATGGAATTACCTCATTGTGATTATGGCTCGTATTGTGGGTCGTATGGCTTTGCGACTTCTTATTTGAAAGGGTAACTTTACTTTTACAGTCATTTTTTTCATATCTCTATAGTTGCTCCTATGTCTTGGCTCTCTCTCTCTTTTTCTTCTTTGCGTACGGTATACCTTCTATTACGGGTACGACTCTTCTTTTTCTGCCATAAATCATACCTACCTAAAGCAATCCATTAACCGCCATTACGTCCGTCACTATCGTCGCCATTACCATCGTTCTTCGTATATCAACAGGACGAACAAAGCCATCGTGGAAATACGGCATGAGGTACCAAGAGTGAGGAGAAATGGGTAGAGAGACCTGGAGAAGGTGGTTAACGAAGGGTCGCGCGAAGCTTTTGGTAGGAATATAGACTTCTTGAAAAAGAAGGGCAAAAAAGAGTGAGGGACACGGCGGAGAGGAGAATAAAGAGAAAGAAAAACAAATTGCGCGACAAGTTCGAAATAGGTCTTAAAACGCTGCGAAGCGTTTCAGCCGCGGGGTTGTTTTATGTCATATTTTACTGCGAAATAAAAGGCGCAATTCTGCGCGATTACCTATTTAAAGAGTCCTAAAAAAATGGGGGGACCAACTCTACCTTTACCTCGAGTTTGCGTCATTGTCTCCCTTCCCCCTTTTACGCTATAGAATATATAGTGGCTGGAAGTGAGAAAATTTAAGGTCCGAGTCTATACTGAATCTGGCAAAGCTAGCCGTAGCCCAACCCAAACCTAGTCAAACCTAACTCAACCTATAACCTCTTTCGCTGGCGTCAATCTCAGCTAGACTTTACAACCCCGTAGACAACATAGATTCCCAGCTGTCCTTATTGTCATTGCGCTCGTCTCGACGACTACGAGCAACCTCGAAAAATGTTCCATGTCGCGACCGATCGTTAAGCCGTGTCTATATAGTCAGTCTACGAGTTCAATGTGTTTTTTTGACAGTTCGAAAACAATGAAGTCTCTAGCAAGGCACAAGTGGCTCTGCATACAATTTTTGTTACGAAGTATGCGTGTGCATGGTTTTGCATTGAAATGTATTTTATTTTTCTACTTCAGCATATATTTCCGTGATTTTAGGGAAAGTCGCATCGCATTTTTTAAGGATTGCATTGTTTGTGAACTGTCAAAAAATACACTGAACTCGTATACCGATTCTAAGTCGAGTCCACTGGGGTGTAAGCGATATTAACGAATAAGAGACTGTATTAAAAACCTCTGACAAAGATAAAGCAATAAGGCGAAGGAAGCGAAGAATAATCACGTGGTGCATATATAAAAAAAATCCTGAGCAATGGATATATATCTCGGCCATGAGGGACAAGCTATAATCGTACAAGAGAGGCCACCGAGTGGAAGGGTGCAAAGGGTTAATGGAAAGGGTTGAACTTGTCCCTCAATGAAGCATATAGTCCAAGCATACACGGGGATGTCACGTACGTGTACACGTGTATGTGAAACGCGTTCAGGTTGCACTCGTGTCGAAGGACAAAGAGTTCGCCTCCTCTGCAGTCATTTGCTCAGATTGAAATACAGCGTGTGATGTGCACGCCGGCCCCGTGGGAACTGGTGAAAAGGTTAAGAGAGAAAAAAGAGGAGAAAAATAAAAAATAGAAGAGAAGTCAAGATAGAATGAAGAATAGAGAGGGAGAGAGGTAAGACGAGGAGGTGAGGTGGCGATAGGAGACGAGGGAGAGTCCGGAGAAGTAATCTTCAATATTGCCGGAACTCCGGTAGCTACAAAGGGAACGCTACGGAGCCTGGGAGATTCAACGTTTCTTTGCAAATTGCTGTACCTACGAAAAACGAGTGAGAGACCTGTTCGACGTGGGTAAGTGAGCGAGCGAGAGCGAGCTGACACAAGCGAGTGAGACGAAGAGGAAATGAGAGAGATAAGAGGGAGAAGAAAAGAAAAAGGCGTGGGAGTAAGATGACGAGAAATACTAAAGAATCTCGAGGTGAAGAATCGGGGAAGAAATGAAAATTCTCGATTTTCAACTTTCCGCCTCTCGATTTCAACGCGCATACCTACCTAACCTATCTAACGCTCCTCTCACTCATAATCCTCCCTCCCTTTCACTCTCATTTGCCGGTGGCTCACTTTCCCTTTAGAGGTATACAACCACTCCACGGCTGTCAAACCTCTCGAAACAGAGAGAGGGTTATGGGAGAGGTTAAAAAAATCTAAATTTCACCTCCACTCGTATTTCCGCGCAATTCGATCTCACAGAGTGCCAACCGAATGGCCGATAGGTACTCGGCCGGGCATATCGAAAGAAATGCATCAGGCCATTTAATGAATTAACATTCCCACGTACAGAGGCACGCATATGCGTGACAGGTCAGTAGGTACTCTATACTTGTATAGCATATAGGTACCTATGTATATCGGTATACCCAGATGGCTTAACGCACGTTCCCAAGTATCTCTAACTGGCTGCTGACACACTGAAGAAACACGAACGGCGAGGCGAGCCTCGCATAATGGCGCATTTACCATAAGTCCTGTCGCATTGTTGTCTGGCTATGTTTTACGGCGCAGGAAATATTACCGCGTTACCGTGGACGCGGCTAATGACCGTAGGGGGTTGGGAAGACGCGGAGGAAGCATACGGGGGTAAAGGAGGAGGGGCATGGGGAGCCCCCAGAATTTACAGAACGGTGTACAAAGAAGAAACGCATGAGTAGACACTAATGTTGTTTGTGAAAAGCCGTTCAAATTAATCGTACCATCACGAGACCGTGGTCTCGAAGTTACGAGGGAGCGGAGTGAAAAATTGAAAAAAAAATTTAACCGATCGTGATCGCGAGAATTGATCGTATTGACCCAGAAAAATTCTTTCAGTCTCTAATTACGACTAGTTTCATTACGATAAAGAATGTTATGGAGAAACGGAGTATTGTTTGTAGGTCGTCTTTTTGGAATTTACTGTATTGCATAATAATAATAGTCCACCTGTTCGAGTGTCACGGAAACGAATATTCTCGTGGAGTTTAGCACGTTCTCTGGTGAATCGACAGGTGACTATCGGACTTGTGACTGATGTCCAAGTTCTCGAAACTAGTAGCAGAAAACTGTTCGCAAAAGTTTTCGGTTCCGCTGGTGTCGTGCAAACATTCTGATAAAGCTGTACCCGTCTTTTTCTCTGTATTTTATCTCCGGGGATAAGCAGAGCGGATAGTTTGACTGGTACGAATACTACTAGCAGTACACTAGTACCAGTAGTATTGCTAAGAACAGTCGTAGCAGAGGACTGGTAGTAACAGAAGGTGCAGTCAGTGTGCGAAGTTTGAAATGATGGGAAATGGGAAAGAAAGCCAGAGAGAGGTACGATCCGACATTTTGACGTCCCTCTTGGATTCTCTAAGCTTCGCTAGGAAGTAGAAAGAGAGAAAGAGGAAGGAGAGGAGAGTCGAAAGAGAGAAGCCGAGGCAAGCTAGATTCTGAGAAAAAGAATGAACGGCCGACACGTGGTTTGGACAGGATTGAAGGAGGTTGCTAGGTACATACGTGCCCGGTTCCCGTTTCAGCGTGAACTTTCCAAAGAGATGCCTGACTAGTAAGTAGAGAGGGAAGGGAGAAGAGTAGAAACTTGAGTTCAGGCAGAGTCTGGCTCTCGATAAAATCCCGAGGGTATTCGCGGCTACGAGGATCAGGTAGGGATGGAATGGACACTGGGTTGCTGGCAAAAGCAGGAGCGCAGAGTCCTCTAGTGGATATTCGTGGAAGAAGGGACACGAGAGGTTACAAAAAAAAGTACGTTTCGTAGGAAAATGGAAGGTTTAGGTAGAGGGGTGCGCGAGGTGGAAGTTGCGAACAGGAAGTGAGACAGCGAAAAAGAGAAAGGAAGAGAGAGTCGTCGGGGTGAATTAAACGGAAAAACTTGCGTTCTGCGTCGGGGGACTAGCACCCAACCCATAGATACAACAAAGATCTCGATAAAATCCCTCGAGCATTTGCGGTGGCCATCCCGGTTGCAGGTCCGATCGGGGAAAACAGGGGATGAACGAGAGGAAGCTAGAGGATGGCCGCCATTCGCTGTTTTTAATCACTTTGCACGCAGCCAATGGCGCGGAACGTGATGGGTGGAGGAAGAAGAGGAGGTAGGCAGGATGAAGAGGAAGAGGTAGAAACCCGATGTAGAGATGCCGGAGGATGAGGTCGTGCACTAGGGTGGTATAGTGGATAGAGTAGGGTGAAGGGTAGACAAGCAGGGCATACAGGATACTAAGGGTGGGTGGAGCAGGAATAGTGGGATTGGTCGGCAATGCTGCTGCTAGCTGCTGCTATTGCTGCTTTCGTTACTATACTGACGGTGATCCTACTGGCTGTGCTGCCACTACTACCCGCAGACGGAGGAACGAGTATCGTTCACAGAACGACAACTGCCGCTCTGCAGGGCAGCCATTAAATCCGAACTGCGCGCTGAATCGCGCCGGACATAATTTCCCGGGCGGAATTCAGCGAATGTCGCGCCACGATAAAATCATCCTCTCCGAGAGCCAAGGGCCGCGTGAGTGCCGTTGCGAAATGACGATTGCGAGCTTTTTTCCTCACTCTTCCAATTCCTCTTTTTCTCTCCCTCTCTGTCTCTTTTGCTCTCATGCACCCAAACACACACAATGCCCTCACTCTCTTTATCCCAATGCTGCTATAGTCCTGTCACTCCCGCCCCCGCACTCCGGTGGCTTTTAGCAGGGCAATTAGAGAGAACGAGCCAATGGGGATGAGAGGGTAGCACTGGCTATAGGGTAGGTGTGCTGTAACGCGCACCTTTGCACGTTGGTACTTACCGTACAATCCTAACTCTAACTGATAACACACAACTACGGACAAACTGTTCTCTAATGGTTTTATTATTTTTTGAAAAACACAGTCTTTGGTATCTATACTGGGAATCTGTAACGTAGTCAGCTTCTGGGTATAGAATCTATAGGATTTTTAATTGTTCAGTCTGTATTATCGCAAACAGTAAATCAATATACCTGTACAGTTAATGACATCCATAAGTATGAATATATGTACTGTAAGATTGCTATCAGTATCCACGCGTACATTTATTATCAGGGCTACGTGTATTCAACCAGCCTTCCTCGATGTACCACAATATCACAATATCAACCCTACACGTAGTTTCATTTATAACAGCCGTATATGTTGACCAGTTCATGTACATTTCCCCTTCGACATTCCCAATGTGTTCTAGCACTTTGGTTCAATATACCCTTATTGCCTGGTATACCTAGCGGTATCCGGGTATATACATACATATACAGTTAGAGCGTTAGGGGATTGTATCAAACCTACCCCTCCTTACAAACGTGACCGGCAGGCACGTAATCTCAAGGACAAAGACGCAAATAGCCCAAGACATAAGCCGCGTCGTTTCGCAACGACTTGGTAGGTCGGTACATTCTGTTCCGAATGGAAAGAGCAACCCCTAAGTAAAGGGATACCCTGCATTTAACGGTAGCATTCGCTTCCAGGTCGTAGAGTAATAGTACCAGATAGAAAGGGAATATATATACTAAGGGGATAGGAATACCTAGTGGCCAGAAGAGGAGCCACCCCTGCGAGAATCGCCCTTATCGTATTTGGTAATTCGCCTAATCACGGTAGCTAAGAGCCACACGGCATTAAGGTCTTACGATGAAATCGTCTCGAAGTAACGGGCGCCATACCCCCTGTACGACGTTATCCTCAGCCTCTCGACGACTTCATCGCGATTCTCGTCTAGGAAAATCGGCCACCCTTACCCTCAGGAGTACCAAGTGCTACCACACCGAAGCAACTAAACTACCCCTTTACCGAGTGTACGCTGAGAGTAAAGGCCTTCCTCTCGTCGGAAAGCCATAAAAACACAGGCTAATCGCGGCGCCTCGCAAACCCATCGTTGATGGTGTTTTTGGCAGGGGAGAGGTGCGGATAGGCGGTAGCGAAGGGTGGCAGCAGCAAGGAGACAAAGGAGAAATAATAATGGGACGCGATAGCGGAAAATTGCCACGTTAAAAAGTTTCGTCTCGCGGGAGCCAACGAGAATTCGACACGCTGTCGGGGGATGGTGATAGTGTTGGCTCCTGTTTGGGGGGATGCTATTGGTAACGGCGGTGGGTATCACGTTGGTGACTTTCCAGGATAGTTGAGGGAGGGAATGCCGAGGCGAGACGTCCTGAGGCTGTAAGGAAAATTGAAATAAACTGCTCCTTGCGTTTCTTTTGGGGTGGAAGGAGGGTTGCACTGCTGAGGTTAGAGAATATTTGGTATTCATTGATAATTGTAGTCACCCCATTTTACAATTGGAATTCTGGAAACCGAAATGGTCTACAATGGAACTACCGTTTATACAGACACACACATATATATACTATATATGTATATAGGAAAACGTGAATGTACTTTGAAACGCGACCACGTATATGCCTGGTACGTGGAACCGAAGTGATTATGCATCAAAGCAACCCTCTCCTGGAAATCAAATCGATACCAGGTCCACCCTCTCTGGTACCCTACACCCTCTATCTCTTCGTCATCTTCGTCCTCAGTCCACTTGCAACATCATCATCCCTCTATAGCATCTACCTCTCTCTAATCCTATAATTGCACTGATTAACCCCTCGAGTTTGGTTCCTCTGATCTCCCGGTTGCCCAACCCGATCACGATCCCGCACGTTCACCCTTGAAATAGCCTGCAGAAGAGTACACCCAAGAACCCCTAAAGCATTCATACTTAGAAATGACCGGACAATGCTGGTCACCGGACACGATTACCCTACAAACTAGCCAACCACATACTTAGGAAAAGCTTGCTGAAAACGTTTCTACGTAGTAGTAACTACCCCTAGGAGAGAATTCTAATCCACGAGCTATACCTGTGAGAGAGATGCACAGCTATCTAACCATTGCAGGATATCGAACAAGGGGTTAAAGTTCAAACTGGTAGAACTTTTGTCCTATCCAAGAAATCCCTCTAACTAACAACTTGCCCCTTTGTTATCCAAGTGGACTTCTTTACAACCCCTCAAGGCTTCTAATACGAATGAACGAGGCAATTATCTATCTAACGTCTCAAGGCTGTCTAAGGTTGTCCTGGCACAAATCATCCACCAGTTCGAAGGAAGCAGAGTAAACGTGAGTATATACAGCTTGTTATCAAGAGAAAACGAGCCAATCAGGAAAGAGTCCTGGAGCCAATGTGTAGCCAGCGTGAACCATCCCTTCTACCTATAATCCCGGCTATTGGTAAATAATCCGTGAGATGAAGTACTATCCGTATTGTAAGGTTGCAAACCCTAGGGTGGTACCAATGCTGTTACTATATATATCACATACACACATGTAATGTAAAGCCAAGCCATTGGTACACGTATGTACAGAAGGAACGCCTGTAGATACGTAAAGGAAATTCACGGTATATCAATAGATCGGAGTTTCCGAGTCAAGAAGCAGAAGTGGAAGAAGACGAAGAAGCGGTACGAAGTAAAGTATAAGGAAAGGGAATCGGTGAAGCAAATAAACGAGATTCCACCCGTCCATTCCGCAGGACTCGGGCCAGCACCAGGAGAACGTCTCGGATGCTATGCCGCAAGGGAATCCGTGGAGGCTATAGGGATGAAGTTATACCGTGCGGAAAGATCGCGGTTCCCGATTCCACTCGTTTGTCGCTCGACTTTTTTGCACCCTCGCAAGATCAAGAGATGGTTTGCCCAGGCAGGATATAGCAGGACTCCCAATAAACGAGGGGATGCTTATACCTACCCTATATACGCCTATATACGTGCCATATGCGCGTCTTCTCTTAGAAGTATCTAGTCTTTGAGATTTTCCGTAGATTTATAAAAAATCTCAGAAATACATAAAAGTACCCGAGGAGTCCTGAACGAATGTATACAGCAGGTGCAGAAAGGTATAAATAACAAGAGAACGCCATAACCTTGCGCAATCAGAATCCCGAGGAAACATAGCCCCTGTGGTTCTGTTCGGTCTACCCAATCAATAGGCAGTGCCGTGCTTCTACGGGGATGAAGGGAAGAGCACTGAGAAACCAGGCTGACGATAAATCTCAGGTCCGCCTTAAAACTTAATTCCTACGGGGAGCATTGCTTAAGCCTCGCCACGAGCAGCGAGTCGCGACTACCCAGCGGAAGCCTCGAGACTCCCTTTACGGCCGGCAAAAGCCTTTTTGTATTCCAGCGTTGCCGGAAAACTACCGGGCGGTACTGAAACACAGGGACAGAGTAGGATAAGATGAGAGAAGAGAGAAAGTAGATGAAAAAAAGAAAAAGACTAGATTTTCTCAAGAGAATAAAAAAGAGTTGGTAAGAACGCAGAGGATGCTGAGAGACAGAAGAAAATACAGTGAAGAATCCTACGCGTTTATGCTTTGACTGTAAGACTGGTACGTGTGGAATATAAAGGGACAGCATTGCTACGTGATATAATTTTTCTACAATATTGTACACGAGTTTCAGGTGACAATAGTAAATATATATAATGGGTATACGTGGGTGTACTTATTATCGTAGACGTGACGCAGGAATAACAAGCAAAGAAAGAGAGACAGTGAAGTATGAAATATCTGGCCCGATATCCTTGTACGCTTGTAACGATGGATGCCACCTTTTGAATCGTGCAGTCGATCCTTGACACGTTACACAAAGAAAGGGCTGGCTGGTGTAAGGCTGCCTTCTAACTTCGAGCTGTCAGAGTTTCGAAACCAATTTATTAAACAGACAGTGAACCCCGAGCGAGTAGTAGGGACGTGGAGCACGGGGAGGGATTGAAGGATGGCGAACACCCTGGCGTTTCCAGGCAAGACGTATCGTATTAGAATAATTTCATAACCGTTGAGCGACAGCTCAACACTCCCTGCACCACGTTCGGATTATAACTTTGAGACTTCGAGGGAAACTATTGCTTATAATATGTATAGTTATATGCATATCCGTCGGAAGGGCATTGCTATAGGTTGCGTCGACGTCGTCAGTTGCTCAAGGAAAAGCCCGCTTTCTGCAAGCGGCTTTGGAGTAGAATGCCAAAGTAGAGATTAGGCGAGAGTAAAGGTAAAAGGTGAGAGGGAATACGGGAGAGGTAAAAAAAGAAAATAAAACAGTGAACAAGGGATGTAAGGGGGTAGGGTAGATCGATTCGAAAAGTCGCATGGAATCCGTACAACGTACGCATGGACAAACGTAAAACGCAAACGATATCACGTGTAAGGGTGTCAAAAGGAGGTGCTGCCTACTGGTAGTAGGTGGTAGGTTAGGAAGTAGGATGGAGGATGGTAGGGCCCAGGGTGTGTATGCTCATTTTTACCGGGCTTCAATCCTTTTGAGGCTTCATACGGTTTTTCGTTGAAAAAAAAGAAAACAAGGTGCGATCACGGCTAACTCGATTTACTCGAAAATTTCTCAGCTAAGGGGATTCGTATGGAATGGGAAAGTATGCGAAGAGTCTGTAATGATAGTGTGGGTGCAAGGGGATGACGTTCGTTTGACTTCGTCTCCAACCACCCCTATCTGACTAGCTAGCCACATGCTAATTAACCAGACAATTCACAAAGTCCAAATGAAGTTGGTCAGGAATGGAAGTTTCTTGGTTATCCGTGCATTTGGATTAACTCGCAAAGAACGTAATATAACGAACTAGACCTCCTGGGCTGAGCTTTCAAGCAGCGACAAAGGGATAATAGCCTACGATTACCAGCCAATCAGACTCTGCGGAAAATACCAGGAGTACGACAAGTTTTCAACTTGCGACCAGGATCCGTCGCGTAGTTACCATTATAAAAGGAAACTCATTGTCTTCTAACGCGACGTCCTACCTAGGCGTTTGCTGTACACAGCGACGCTGACCGTCCCGACGCAGGACGTATCGTCTGGTGAGTTTCAGTGCTGAGCTAAATTGAGATTCATTAATGATATAATTAACGGTGGCGATTCCGAGTGCAGCCGAGACACTCTCGAGTAACAAAGATTTGTTTCGCGACCGAAGGAATTTCACCGGGGTGCACTTGCGGCGTCGCGACGCTTCTTGAAATACAACTGCCGGCCAAGTCGGTACGGTAGTACACGAACGAAGAGAGAGTGGGCTTTCTCAACGTTATATTAACTTTTGGGTATACCTCGGTGCCACCCCCCTGGAGCAAACCTACGTCGTACACCACCCGTGGAGTTCCTCGAGTTCCTGGGGGGGTTTTACTTCGGAAATTATTTTATGTATACGTAATCCCAGGCCGGGTTGGACATTACGGGCCGCGAGCTCGTAAGCCAAAGTTCAAAGCTACCCTTATGTAATGTGTATGTACAAAAATATATATATATATGGACACATAATACAAGTGGAAATATACCAAAACAACTGCAAGGGGTTGCTTAGCGTGCGTGTTGACGTTTTTTTTCTTCCCCTCGGTGCGTGACACACGCGCCTAAAGGCCTTACGAGACACGCACGATCGATAAGCAAGCGTGCGTGATACTGAAGAATCATGGCTTAATATTATTTCGATCAATTTTATTCGGCGCGATCGCGCGATAATCCCACCATCAACCCTTTGCCATTCCACCACCCCCTTAAGCTCCTTCGCGTTCTGTACACAAAGGCTTAATGTATTAGTTTTACGTGTACGGAAAGAAAAGCATTTTTTTTTAAATACGTATAAAACAATAATCGCGTTATCATTCCTCGAGCGATTCTCTTTATTTTCTCTTTATTTTTTTGTCCGTTCTCATTTATCTTTTTTCTTTGCTAATCAACCCTTTTTCTAGCTCGCTAAAAGCAATCCCTCGCTTGTCAAATATTCCGTGCAATATTCCCAATTACAGCACTATCGGACGAACCAACGAAAACGGGACGCACAATTTTTTTCGTTTTTTTTTTGTAATCTCTCTCTCTTTACCCCTTCGCTCCATACGTCTGTCTTTCTTTCCCTCACTGTCCTGTATCGTCAATTGTGCCACGAAACCCAATAGGTAGAATCGGAAAACGCGACTCGTCCTCGCATGGGAACGTAACGAACACGTCACGCGACCGATGCTCGTCTAGTCCTCGTGCACGTCGTTCTGTGCTACACCCATGCACCGATATGGAATAACGCAATTAAATTAGGGCTTTTATCCGGACGCGTGCGTGGATATAACCTCGCGAGCCTGCGGGGTCTGATTTTTCGATTACGCGCTCTAATTCGGATTCGCGTCCCTCTCGATTTCCCGAGGGAAAACGTTAAAGTCTCCCCCTATATGTCTATCTATACAGTGACACGTGTATATAACCATATAGCTATACCATACGAATATTTTTATACAGTTTAAGGTATAAATGTCCAGTTATACCCACTTCTCGTTTACGGCTATATACTTCTTTTTCGTTCTCAACACTTTTCAAACACGGCGCACCCAGCTGTTTCACGTTTCCGGTTTCGCATGTTAAACCGATGTACGTGGGATACCTATGTAGACTTATGCACATGCCAGATATGTATATACATAAGTATATATCTACTGTTCTCGACTCACGCGACTTTCTTCGCGTTAATTAATCATTCAGTAAAACACTCACTCGCTAAAATTTCCTCGGGAAGTAATGGCTGTTTCTGCTCTACGAGGCGTACATGAGAAAATGAAAATGAAATGAGTTTCCTTCGCGCTTCCCCGCCTGTTTTCTTGCAGACGACTTCAAGAAGCATGATACTAGTGTAGCAGCACTAATTGTAATACTAGGTACTACTAACAATGAACAAGTAGCATGATATAGTACGTAATTCAGAAATATTTTCCTATACAAACATCGTTCCATCTCCCCCCTTTTCTTTTATTTTTTCTTTGCTCCATATATACGTGTCTGTGGATAAGTATCTGTTTTTTTCTTTACCCTCTCCCTCCCCCCTCGATATGAAGCGTCGCGACGCGTCGATCGACACTTATCGTAGCCAATAACTTCGAGATAGCATCGCGATTTCGGGAATGACGAGAATCAATGCCCACGCGCGACGCCCTCAGGAAATTCCACGCCGAATTCGGTGGGTCGCTATTTTTTTTGTCAAAAAGAGCGGTTTGGGTTTGGCAGGAAGAAAGGCAGACAAGGGAGGCAGCGTCGTACACGCCTCGACCGTGGGTGACTTATGATAACTGCTCCGTAGGATCTCCGGGATCCCGGAGGCTACGATCATCAATTTTAGCGTTCACCATTTCCCGCCCCCCCACGAAGGCTGCGGCCTCCTCCGGTTGCTTCTGGCTGCTTCCTTTACTTTCGGCCGTCTCTTCTTCATCTTCTCATCTTGGTAATATCTCGCTGCTGTACCAACGTTTTCTTCCCTGGTATATATGTATATATATACCCGCCTGAGCTCAGGATGGACCTGACTGCCCTATATCTGCGTTACCCATATATATATATATGCATGCATGCATGTGTATATATATACACACACAGTCCACACATAAACTACAGAGTCCTAGGCATATATATCTCCATCCCCGTAAGGGTCACGCGAGTTTTATAGCGCCTTTTACGCGCGTATTACCTGTCGTCACGCGAACCTTTCTTATTTTCTCCCTCGCTATCTCTCCCTCTCACTTTTCTCTTTAATCTTTATACTCCATTTCCTTTCAACCTACTCGCGCAACCTCCTCCCACTCTCTGCTTCACAAGCTCGTCCGACGCTTCTTTAACTTGGTCGAATTCGCTCTTTAAGCTCTCTTCTTCCTCATCCAGCTGGAAGACTCTGGCTCCTCCACGTTTCTCCAGAGAAACGCTAATCTCGTATCTGACGAAGCCGCGAGTTAATGTCTTAGGGTAGGTACGCCTAAGGAAAGAAAACCCATGAGAACTTTGTTCGCAGGAGTTTCTTCCCCCACTGAGTCAACACTTCTGAAGCTACCGGTAGAGTAGAGTCGTAGTCGGTCGAGGACGAGGAGGATACCATTTTGAAAACCGGTCCGGGAAGATATCCAAAGTACACGTTTAACGCGAGGCGTCTCGACTGCTACGCCGTGGTAGATGGGCCCTACCGTCCTCATCCTCGTCGTCGCGACTGAACTCTACCAGGCAGAATCCCCAGAAAGTTTACTCGGTGCATTAATTAATTCTATGCTCGTTACTCCCGAGCATCCTACGTCACTTCCGTGGCCGGAAGCTAACCGGCCCCAGTCGGCAGCATATATCCTACTACGGTTGAGTATTCCTACTCTACTGCGAAAACAACTTTCGAGCCTAGCCTAGGGCCAGTACTGACATCAGCGCCACTGGTAAATAGTGCGCTGGACAAGTAACTAGTATTCACTTCTCGTACTTCATAGCAAGCAAGTCATACAATGTTCATTGTATCATACGATTCTCTTTGTCTGGAGAGCAAATACGTTGTATACCATTTGATCCTGAGGATATCTTAAAAATTCCAACTGTCCATTTAAAACAAATTGAAAAATATTACGTACTCGTAAAGATATCGATTGGAAAAATGGCGGGTTGACAAAGTAAAAGGATTCTATATCTAGAATAACTCTACCCTAATAACCCTTATAGCCCAAGTACCCACTCCATTATGCAAATTCAATAACGAATAACCATTTCCAAATAATGCCTAATATCCGGATACGTGAAAGTAATAATGGAGTAATTTAAGGTGTCGTATAACAAAGAAAGTGATATACAGCTGGTTGACCGAGATGAACCTCGGATAGTGAATTTATCGCTGATAGGATATCAAAGATAAGAAATGACATAAATAAATCACTCACCAGACTCCGAGACCGAGGGGCTGCCTGCAGACCTGTCGGAGTTCCTAGAGCTGGCGGTCGAGCTGGTCGAGGATGCTGTGCCAACGGAGCACTCGGACACGCTGCGTCTCTTAGACAGCAGTGCGGCCGCGGCAGCTGCGGCTGCTGAGCCGCACGATGAGCCTGTTGGGGCACTCGAGCTGAGCCCGTGTAATCCGTGAAGACCGTGAAGACCCGTTTGACTTGTGAGCTGTTCGAGTCTTCGTCTGAGGAACCTGTGCTCCCTGGACAGCTGTTCCTTGTGCACTGCGTGCTTTCTCTCGCGCTCTTCCAAACTCTGGAAAAAAAGGATCGTATAAATTAAAACAAGTAGATAGCTACTATAATTATCTGTAACTGAGTTTGTCAACGGCTCGTTTATTATCTTATCTTAAAATAGTATATCAATGGATGGAAGTGCCAATTACTCCATGGTACCTCCTATACTAGTGGATTGGTGGTGTTCGATGGAGTCTCAGGCATTCGCCCTTCAAAGAATCCCATCAATGGGATGCCTGGGTTTATCAGCAGGATATTAATCCCAAGTCAGTAATATACATACCAAGAGTTACCTACCACAGGACATCTTTGGATTTGTATACTATGAAATTGCGTCATGGCGGAATGGAACCTTTGACTATATTCTGTAAGGATTGTGGTCGATCTAGACGCGAGTCGATTTCTATATGAAATAGATGGAGTTGGGGCTATACGGTTCTCGTGAGAGTTTACGAAGTGATCTTCAAATGGATTTATATATATATATCTACACACACACACACACACACCTGTCTATGCTATATATATATATATATATATATAGAGAGAGACGGTGGGAAAAATCTATAGTGAAGGGAGACTTCCATTCCGAGTAGGATCAATTGCTAGTTCTAGTAGCTTGGTATTCGATTTCTACAAAACGCAAGCTTAGATTCTGCCACGTTTAATCTTTCTACTAAGGTAAATAGAATCTCGGCGCTGCAGTTCATTCTGCTCCATTACGAGCGAACGGTCCGGTTTTCCTGGAAAGTGTATGGGAAAAGAGACATTAGAGTTGGCCTGGGTCTGAGTTGATTATTAGGTAGCTTGGTTAGGTGAGCTACTTGAAAAAAAAAAGAAGATCGGTTTTCCTTAATCGCCGGAATTTCTCGAGTAGTGAACACGAAGGGATCGACGTTACGCGATAATTGCACCAATGCCAGTTGATAATTGCTTTCACCAAACTACTATTAGATATTTCAATGTCACGCCATTTTGTATTTGTCAGATCGATAACCTATATTCGAAAATCGATTGGTTTCTTGATGAAACAAATAAGAAATAATGGAAGCAATATCGTGTGCGGTGGTGATTGCTGTCTAATTGCTAGAATTATTTTATTGAAATCGATCAAACGAATCGTTCTGATTTGGTGGGGGGGGGGGGGGGGGGGGGATT
>JARQST010000288.1:1412563-1434708 GCA_030142225.1 Pachycephus smyrnensis | reverse complement strand
CCCCCCCCCCCCCCCCCCCCCCCCCCCACGAGAGAAAGTGCAGGAAATATTCGATGAATCCGAAAGCCTTCGACGGATGCGTTAGAATCCTCTCGATACGGACAGTCGAGGGGGGTGTGGACTGCACTGTATAATATTCATCGTAAATATTAATCACAGAAAAACTTTCCCTTTTTCCTTAGATAAAATTAATGTTGAAAAACATCTTCAAGTGATTTATAAGTTTCATTAGAAGGTTATAAGAAGATACTGAAGAGGGCAGAATTAAAAATAATTTTGTCTCGCTGTAGTGATTAAAATAAAGTACGTAGGGTGTAAAATACATCCCACGTGATCGTTGAAGAGATAATAATGCCACAGATGACGTGTGCAAATTGAAAAATAAAACTGTTAAATAAAGAAGGACAATATAAACAAGATTGGGATTGATCGATCAAAAGGATTTGGAAAATTTGGCAATGAACGTAATCGGTGTGATAATCGTTGCCTGATCCGGGGAAGATAACGTTGCGATAATTTGGGTATTAATATTAATGGGAATATCCCTCTGCCTGGTCTTCGATTCCATTTTAGTGAGGGACCGTCGACTCCCTTCTTCTCATCCGATCCGAAAATCCATTCGAATTTTAGCGCCATAACAATCAACGACTCATTTCTCTTTGTCGTTCATAAGAGTACTACGTAAATTCTGGACTTCTACTACGAGAAGAATTCAAATTCCTTTTCGATGGTTGAAAGCAGATTGAGACGAGTTTTCTCGTTAATTGCTGTTAAAACAATTCCTTCTCGTCGAATTCAACTTCGGCAAACTTTCCCTATACTTTTCCTCACATCTCCTCAACGTCCTTTCACAAGTAACAGAACGAAAAGGTTTCCCATTCGTGAAATATCGCCTTAAGAATTTCCGAGGTGGAAACGTTCTCGTGTTACAGTGCGATAGCAGCGCCACGAGAAGCACCTAGCGGACGTTAATTTAATAAAACGATACAATGCACCCTTCGGTCGATCGCTTCGTTTAATTTCCCGACAATGGCGTCTTTCAAATCGAAAAACTTCTCTATAACCTACGTGAAAATGATCCTTTCATCGGAGCTTTAAAAAGTAATAGACCAACGATATACTCTTACGCTCTATATTCTATACACTATACTGCACTTTACACTCTATACACTATATTAACCTATATTGTATCTCTATATATTCTATAATCCTATACACTAAGTCTATAGTCGGTCCACGAGTTCAATGTCTTTTTTGACAGATCGAAAACAATAAAGTCTCTAACAAACCACACTAGGCTCTGCACACAATTTTTGTTACAAAGTATGCAGGTGCATCGTTTTTCACTGAAATATATTTTATTTTTCTACTTTAGCATATATTTCCGTAACTTTATGGAAAGCCACGTGTGATTTGTCAAGGATTGCATTGTTTACGAAATGTCAAGAAAAACACATTGAACTCGTGGACCGACTATATATATCAACCGACCGGCCCAAGTTCCTGAGACAGTATGAAATTTCACGATATAGGCAGATTGTTGGCTCAACACCCGGGTGCTACGTGACGCATGAAAAGTCGATATGGGTTCTTGGTAAAGGCGGTTGGCATCCCTGAACGTAATCGATTACAAAGTAATACCAGAAATAGATCAGTGACGCGTTCCAAGGAGTAATACAGTGTATCTCTACTTTTATACATCGCACTATACATATCCACGAAAGGAGCCGAGTTTCTCTCGGAGAATCCATTGCTTCTCCCATAAATCGGTGAATTTGCAGAATCAGAGGGAAAAAGTATGCATCTCTTCGATTCGCTCGGTTAACTGTACGTCGATACCGCATGTACCAGAGACATATGTATATGCATGCATCGCCCACGCATATATACCATGCATATACAGATTTAAATTTTGTTTGCATCCAATCGCCATGACCATTGATCGAGTTGTCAACGATGTCCCGGATTTAACAGTACGTATATCTACCACCGTTACCCCCCCGACATCACAGCATGTGTTGTCGCGTCAGGATTTTTAAGTTACTCACAGCGTGTGTACATACGCGTTCGGTACTAGAAAAAAGAAGGACGTAAAAACAGGAAAAAAAGAAGAGACGGATGGTATCGTGTGGTTTGCGGAATTACGCGGGAATGAAATTCCGCGACAGGATGTTCCAGCGTTGAGGGAAAAAGAGAAATAAAAAAAAGTGAGAGAACGCCCACGAACGGTGGTTTGGGATTTTTGTTTCCCTTGTAAAACGCGGAGAGCACACTAGTGGATCTGTAGTTCCTTTGCGTATGAATTTCGAAAGTATTAAAAATTCGAATATGTATGATACCTAATGGATGAGCCCACACGGAATTTATTGATTTTTGATATAACTGGCATAGAAGTAAAAGCAGGAAGCTTTTTCGCAGCGAAAAATTACTACGATCTGTTATACTGTAGGGTACGAACGATATTTTTGTGTTTTGGACTCGTATGACGTAAGCATTATAGTAAGCGCAAATCAATGTTTCTTATTATCAAAAGTTTATTAGCCAGTTAATATACTATATAGATAAAAAGTTTTGTTCGTGCGTATAAAGGGTAATAAATATCAAAGGCTACGTTCCGAGATTAATACAGAGAATTATTGAGTTTCCCTGGGCTTTGTCCAATTTCCATAGTTATTTATATCTCGCGTAAACCGATGACAGATAGCACAGCCATGAACCTTGTTACGCGTTAATAAGTGATACCTCGCGTACTAATGACGCTCATCACGGTGGCCCTGAAATGCCGCTGGCGCAGCAGAGAGAAGTAAATTGAGTCGCTGCGTTGGTACCCGGAATAATTACAAATCCAATAGAACGAAAGAGTAGATAGCTGAGAGTAAGAGACAGAAAGAGAGGGTCGAAGTAGATGAGAGAAGAGAAAAAGAGAATCAAATGAGGATAAAGAGAAGGGCGGGGGGGGCGTGCTGAGAGGAGGAGAGGAAGGGGGTAAAAAGGTAAAAAGAAACGCTAAAGAAGTCTCTTTGGAAATTATTAACGTCCCTGGATGCCGCGAAGGGGACGACAAGAGGCTACGATGATTTGATGGAGATGGAAGAGGAGAATAAGGAAAAAGAAAAGCCCTGAAACGAAATTCCGAGCAACGTGGGCATCCAGAGCTCGAGGTAAAGCGGCATTCGCGAATAACGATTTCGGGCGATGAGGACGAAGAAGCTGCCGACGTCGTTTCCGACGTCCAATTAAGGTTTCCCGGAATTGCGTTTATCCGTTTATTTTTTTCGAGTAGGTACCTAAAAGCATTGCGGAAGGAGTTAGGTAGAATAACACAAGAAACGCAAAGTCGTCCTACACATAGTCCGTTTCGAACTTTGCTATAGCGAAATCGATGAAAAGACGAAAGTCGAAAAAGAGAGTCGCAGATATATACCTATATATGGGAAGAATACACGAAGGCAAGAAGGTACAGTAAAGTGCTATATATATATATAAAAAAGAATAAAGGGACGACACACGTATACATATATATAAGCTGACACAAGGGATTTGAAGGGAGAGAAATCTTCCCGTATTTCTTTTCGGCGCGGATCAAGCATAGTAAAAAAAGAAGGAGAGTGAGGCCGATAGGACACCGGGATAAAATCCACGGCTGTTTATCGTAACAACACGAAAAACCGGAAGTAAAAGCGGTGCCGTGGAAAAATTCAGAAGTCAGCATCAAATCGTAAAATGATAAAGTTAGATGAAGCGTCTAGACTCTAGGGTGGATTTTCCATTGAAGAGAGTAGTGTGCTAGAGATGACGAGAAGAGGAAGAAGAGGAGGAGGAGGAGGAGGAGGAGGAAGGAAGCTAGAGAGAGAAAGGTAAAAGTGCCGATAGGGGTGCAGATAGGGGTTGCAGGAATTCGATGTAACCTCTGGGGGTAAAATGGATGGGGAAAGAGGAGAGAAAGAGAAAGAAGGACAAGGCCTACGGAGTACCAAGAGGAGAAATAGAGAGAAAAGTAGAGAGAGAGAGAGAGGCTAGAGCGTATAGTCTGACTCGTTGAAAAGTTCTTTGCTTCATGCTTCCATTCGGCTTGATATGAGTTTACAACGGAGATAAGGGTATTAAAGCGACTGAGTCGGTGAGTCTCCTCGTAAACTTCCTCCACTGACCCTAAAAGTGGGGCTCGCTCTTCGCTGCCATCGACTCCGTGCCAGGAAGCTTAATCGGGAGGAGCGTCGGGTACGAGCGTGGTGCGCCAGAAAAACAACGTGCCTGATTAGAATTAAGGGAGTAGCCACCCTGAAGACTCCGAAGAAGTTTCACCAGAGTGTCCCAGGGTTACCTACAACTTTGGGCATTCAGGGTAATAGAAACAAGGTATACAAAAAAAAATAGGGGGTCTAAGCATCTGTCTGTATCCTGACTGAAATAAAGGTAGTGACAAAGTTCAAGAGACGCACATGGACGCCTAAGGGTTTGTTCGCACTGTAGAAGATTGCTCGAGGCCGACACTACCTCCAGGCCATAACTCGAGCGCCAGTCATTTTAGCCAGTCCCCCCGACGGCCGACGTCGACCTACGTCAGCCTCCTATATATATATATATATATATATATCTCCTTCCCTGTCCTGGCTGCGCACTCGACGGCCCGTTTTGTTTAACTGTATTTTTCGCCCCGAGGGTCTAAGATCCGGGCTTAATGAACGGACCGTGAGAGCCCGGGATGGCGATGCCGTAGAAATAGGGAGCGAAGTTGAAGCTGGCGGAAAGAGGAATAGACGCGCGGAGGAGTAGAACGAAGTAGGTGGAGGATGACTTAGGGTGAGACAAGAAGTAGAGGGACGTCGGGTGCATATTTTCCCGACAATTAAACACAATTGTCGCTAAGCGTCGGCAACGGCGTCGGTATGGGAGTTAAAATATTCCAGGGAACCAAAAGCGTATCCTCCGAAGGATGCGGCTGAAATTTATAACCTCTGTCGTCGAGAGCCTCCTGACGCAGTGACCTCGATTAATGGACTTCTATACGTTCTTCAGAGAAATACCGATGTCGGTACGAATTTCACGTAGATTTTTTAATCCTACAACACCATCAACCCACAACCCGCAACAACGTGTAATCGGTGACCTATAACCTCGACAAAGTTTCTGCAGTTCCATTGGACGAGGGAGAAGTTACCGATAGTAATCGTATAGCGCGGATGGCAAAATCGTCACAACGTAATGATCGTCAATGTCATTGTCATAAATGGCAGGCGTCACCGCCCATCCGCTCAGACTCGCGGTTACGATCGATCGATCGGCAATCACGAGCGTGTACAATCTCCCCAAGGTTTAATTATCTCATGCCATAATCCAGACCCGTTTCACGATGACGTTCCATTCCTTAGGATGCAGCCACGATCGCGTAACCATATAAAACCAGACAAGATATAGAACAGGTAAGTACCTATACTCAACGTTATTAGTCATTTTCACTGTGAGATTTTCACGACAGCAAATCGCAGTCAATTCGAAGCTAAAAGACTAATGGCTAGAGTATCGCTTAATTAATCTACTATACGTACACGTACTATAGGCATTGTTATTACTGAAAGTTTCCAATTGCGGAAAATGAGTATAGAAGTTACTAGAAAAGGATGGTAGAATAGTTAATTAGGTATAGCTATCTATTACTGTAGTATACATATACACATATACGTATACTATTTGCCAATAGAGAGTCGCGAGCCGTAGAAGAGCATAACACAGCATATAGTCATGTACGAAACAAACGGACGGTATAGAAGGAGGAAAGAGGGTATATGTGGCGCATTAGGTAATGAATATTCCGTTGTTCCCTGGCGGTATGCTCGATGCAGGATAACTCGTCGCGAAGTGCAGACCGTCGAACGGATGGCGGGGTGAGCCGAATGGAGTTGTGCTCGTGGCCCGGAGTTTCCACAAAGAGAGCGTAGCGAACCGTGCCGTGTCACTCTCCGGGTGTAACCAAGGGACACGAGAGAGGACACAGGGCGGTAGGAAAACGGGCTGGAGAGTAAGGTGTTGTAGCAAACAGAGAGCAGCGACGCACAATGGATGCGCAGTTAGTAAATTACAGGCTGCCAGGACAATGGTGTGTGTTCTCCATAGTACATAGAGAGGCGTGCACTGGTGCGTATCCACCGTTCCCTCTGACTCTCTCTCTCTTTCTCTCTCCCCCCTCCTCTCTCTCTCTCTCTCTCGCCGCTGGGCTATATACTCATAGACAGATATTCCTGTTACGTGTATAGTTACTATGCACATACATACGTAATGCTTGGTGTACATTTGTAACTTGTAAAGGAAAGAAAAGGGGGGAGAGAGAGAGAAAGAGATTGAGAATGTGTTACTGTAGTTGCTCTTCTATTCTCCAGGGTCCACGCATGCCAAACAGCCTAGAAAAATGCTAGGAAACATGTATATCTATCTAGCCGTCTAGTCTATTACCAGGTTGACAATGAGTAATACAATCAATTGGATGGATCTTCGATGACTGACCGATCTTGCATGGGCAGGATCGATGGGGTCTGATTGGGAGGCTTGATCCGTTGGTCTTGGGAGCTTAGAGAGAGAACCGCCGTGTGCACACCGGAAATGAAATCGTCCGGTTGCCAAGGGTACGACGTACAATAGAGATTGGGACGTTCGGCTTCCGTGGCGGAGAAGGGATACGACTGGCACTGGATGACTGTCTGGTGGCAGGAACCACGTGTGGCTTGGCGGAATGGCACGGCATGTGAAATTGAAGTGCTGCTAGGCAGAGCAGGGATGGTACCATAATGAGAAGTGGATAAATATGAGATGGAAAAAAAGAAACGACTCTTACGTTTTCATGGTAGTGCGAGACTTCGCGGGGTGAAGGGTCGTGGATGGCGACGATGCAGGGCTCTTCTGTGCTGAAGTGAAGACGGAGAAGACTGGTGGCACGATGTGGAGAGGTTGAGGGATGAGTAGGTAGAGCTGAAGGTGGTGTGATGGTGCCGGTTGAGGAGGATACAGAAGGCACAGAGTCAGGGTGTAGGGATGCCGTAATCTTTTATTTGTCTGCCGACGGATTCTTCCCCGCCGTTTCCTACGTGGTTCACGATTCTTTTCACACTTGGCAGACATCTTTTCCGCCATCTTTCTTGCTAATTACCCGACCCGTTTTTCAACCGCTCTCAGACCGCTGAACGGGCCTCCCCCTTTAGTGGAAACGACATGAAATATTCAAGCAGCCGACTTACGGCCGTTACTATCTGCAATCTAGTACACTGCCTTCTAGGGCGTCTCGTCCTTTGAGAAATATCCGCGACCTAGGTACTACGAGTACCTAGCTACTACGGTACAACGCCCTCCGATTCGAGTAGTGCCGTACATAGCTATACTGAAGTGACTAAAAGTTGGCAGTGATAGATGTACAGCAAGCTCAATGAACAAAGCCATGAAAAAACTGAAGAGATCTATAGGGTGGGTGCATTGTTGTCCAATAAAAAAATTAAGTACAGAAAGAAATTCTCAGGATTGCCGTATTCAAGGACTCAGGATTCCAAGCGATTATTCTATAAGACAAAAAAGATGATTGCACCTGCCATGACAACTCACCTTGATAAAACGCTTGGCCTTGGTCAGAAGACCCAGCGTGGTGTGCCTCGAGGTCTCAGGGCCCAACGGTACCAACACCTTCAACTTTTCGAGGCAATTTCTGAGGTGAGCTCTCCTGAAAATGAAAAAAAGAAAAACACATTATTATACGATACTAGGTATACTTTGATATCTACATATATAGGAACAGCACAAGAATGGAAATCCCACGGCAAAGGGATGCATCGTAATTCTTTGATTTAGACAATTGATACTCTTCCCGCCAATTATATATGTATGTTAACGTACGTGCCTACTACGTAGTAGCTATAACGAAAGTCAAGCGAGCTTTAATTCTTACAGGACGGACGATAAACTTTAGTTGCCGGGATCCTGGTTCTGCGATACTCGAGAACATCGATATTCCGTCGGTTCGCGTCTCGACGGCAGCCACACCGTCCGCCACTCGAGAGGACGGTTTACCGAGCATCGTAAATTATGCGAAGCCGGGATGCTCGAGATCCGTATTGCACAGTCAACCACACGTACCAAGATAGATATAGTTATACGTATCTAAATAGACACAGATAGTCATCTATACCCACGTAGAAGAGAAGTTTCGCGAACTTCGCCGCGAGGGCCGATTAGGTTAGGTGTCGATCGTGGGACGATCTACGTGTGTATATATATATATATATATTCGAAAAACAAAGATATTCACTAAGAGCAGTTATATAAGGGTAGATGTATAAAGGGGATGCGGATAAGGTCAAAGAGCGTTAGGTATTCTACTTGGGATTTCATGATGGCATTGCTGATAACGTATCTCCTAGAATTGTTCACGGGACTACGGTACATAGCTATGATATGTATATATATATATAGAAGACAGTGGATATAGCTAAGGGAAGTCAGTCCTCGAGAATTACAGGATCTCGCGAACGTAGTAGGTATAATGTGAGCGAGGGTTGCTGTAAAAGGCCAACGAGAATAAGGGATGTAAACGGGAGGCGAACCTTTACAAATTGTCTTTGGCCTCTTGGCTCACGACGCGGAATTTACAGCGGGAGGAAAACGTCTAGGTACCATGGCCCGTTTACCAAACTCCTGGAGAGCGGAAATAAGCGAGAGAATAGATAAAACGGAACGGAGACTAGAAGAAAGAGTGCGAGTAGTATGGTGGGGTAGGGGGTAGGGGGGGGGGGGGGCTGGAAGTGGAGATAGTATAAGGGATAGCTCGAAAAAGGGTGATAGTATAGGAAATAGGGTATCCTCCGGGAAGAATTCCCAAACGATTCCATGCTAGGGCGCTCTGCCTCCATATTTCAAGGCTATTTATCGCGCTACGCTTTCGGAGTATTCACGCGCCTAATGGCCCGTGATCACGTCGATAGCCAGAATCGTATCATTTTTTCGACATTCCTCGTTCCTTCCTTCTTTCGTTTTATCCCGCTCTCCCTATATATACTGCCAACCCTCGCTTTGGTTTCTAATGTATCTTCAGTCATCGCCCCCTCTCCCCCTTCATTCTTATAGGAATATCCGTAAGCATTTATACTACGTCCATAAACCATATATCAATTTTATTGCGCGTTCAGTTTTATGCCTTGGGCTCTGTTTTTGTTAAGTGATGTACACTACGCGAATGAAGTTCATTGGCAGGAAACAGTAATAATTTTACTGGCAATGAATTTGAATTAAACAAGGGCCATTATATAGAGCATGTCTAATTTGCGTCGAAAGGACTGTTTACTTTTATTCGATGCTTATAACAAGGAAAAGGCGCTGTTTAACCTTTTTGAGACGGATTTTTTTTTAAAGAAAATAAAAGAGGCAGGTTACATTTCTAATACTTCAGGTGATGAATTCCTGCGTACTGGTACATATATGTCCCATTAGTAATTTAGTAATTTAAGGAATGTAACAATAGAGGCCCATTCACAATGAAGCAATGTGCAAGAAATTTTAGTAGATTGATAATTAGCATCTACGATTAAACTTGACTGGGATATATGTGTCCCAACAGTCTCGAAAGGGTTAAAAGTGCGAATAATATGTACTATGAATTTTTGTATCATTATTTATCAAATTTGGTCTCTTTCACTTATCAGTGACCAGGGAACAATTTCGATCGGTCCTCGGTAACGGAAGCAGAGTTTACCAGTCGTTTCCGGAACAGCCCTTTTCGACGAAAGCCCTTTACCAGCAGTAACTATACCCGACTGACCCTACAGTAAATTCCCTATGTGATCCCAGTCGAGCTATCTTCCTCTCGAGAGCGCAAAAGCCCACCGTAGGCATCGACCTATATTAAATCCACCATGTCTAAGGGGTAGTAGGGAGGCATAGCGGTATAGGGCCAAGGGCATAGAATTCCCATAGCGTATAGCGTCTAAGCACCCTTACACGACTACTACCTTCTGACATGCGCCATTAGAGGTATTTAATTATAAGTTTATGTCCGGTTTATTGCCCGCTCTGGGGATGCCGATGGTCCCTGACCACCGGGGGTTCAAGTTACGTGAAGGGTGAGTGAGGCTGACGAGACGGACACGAGGATACTTACTGGTAGGACACAGTCTCTTACCCCCACCCCTCACTCTCCCTGTCTCTCGAGAGCAGTTACATAGATATAGATTTTACGAGAAACAATAAGCCAGCTCGAACTTAATGACGTCATCAAACAGTATTATGCTTCAACGACCGCAGAATGGACAGTTTCTCTCGGAGAGTTCGGTAAAGGATATAGTTTGCGCGTACGCGAAGGTTATCAAAGGGTAGTTGAAACTTATCATTCCCTAAGGGCATAACGATACAGCTGTGCTTATCTGACCAGAAACTGTTGTGAATTCATGGAAACCAGACAAGAAATCGTCTAGGGGTGTACATCTCGCTGAGAGTTTCCCAGGTAAGCCGCTTAAAAGCCGCGTTCGCATTTAAAACTAACGCTCTCCCAGGTAATCCCTTGCGTTAAGCACTTGCGCAGTTCTATACTGTCAGTGACGTAACTACAGGTACAGCATAACCAGACGAGGAGCGTCCCGTTTGCGGAATAATAAAGTCGTTGGAATTATTAAGAGGCTGGACCCTTTCCCTTTCGTCTCTCACTAACATTAAGTAGAACGAGAAAACGAGATGCTGCAGGCGTTAATATCCTACTTCTACTACTTATCTCTTTCTATATCTCCACCATCTCCTCGCCACTCGCTCTATCTCTTTCTCTCTCTCTCTCTCTCTCTCTCTCTCTTTCTCCATTCTCATCTTCCATTTTGTCGAGATTGTCGTCGTCGTAGAAACGACGCTCGACCGACGCCGATGCTCCACGATCCTTCAGGAACTTCTCGAAACTATGTGAACTATAACCTGGAGGATCGAACTAGTTGCGAACCAACTCGATCAAGAGGATGGCAGACACGTGTCTCAAGTTATACAGGTTCTACGTGTTCTTTCATATACATATATGCATATATACAAAATGCTTGCATGTACCATATATGTGTGTATATCTACATATATATACTCATATGAACTAAAGACAGAGGAAATGACTGCTCAGCGCCAGGAGTCGACGATAGTTGAAAATTAGTGACTAATTCAGGTAAAGTTTCGCCGAGCGATTCCAGGAGGGGAACTACAATTTCGCGGTGAGGACCGAGTATAGCTTACTATGATGGTATGGTGGGAACATGGTACGCGAGGCGTAATACGTAACACGTAGGTCCCAGTCCCCGCGGCCATAACTCGCGTACCTTGGTGTGGCGTCAGAGAGCGACGACGACGAGGATGGCGGTTCTACACGTTGGCTGCGACAACCAGCACAGAGTCCTGGTAGAACCGCTGACGACAGAACCCGTTCTACACCCGACTCGACTCCAACTCCCAAGGAACTCCTGGGAGTTGTATAGCCCGCGTACTCGACGTCTGGCGTCTCCGACACGTCTTCAACTTGCCAAGCTAATACGACAAACTTGCCTGAGAAACCTTTGAGGACTCGCGAGCGCATTTCCACCGTGGCGATGCCAGAGACTCCTCTATTGCTCTATTAGCCAGCTTTAAGCTTTGTAACTAATATGCCTCTCTCTCTCTCTCTCTCTCGCTCTGACGCTTACACACATATGCACATATGTAGATACAAAGTGCCTATATGCATACCTCTAAAAACGCCCCACAGGACTCCAGCCACATCAGCACTCCACTTCGCTCTCGTTTATCCGTATATAAAATGAATGAAGAGGGATAAAAGAAGGATGGAAAAAAAAAGAAAGATTAAAGAAACTCAGCGATACCTCGTTACGTTGGAAAGGGTCCTTTACTCGCTTTAACCACGCGAGATTTTCTCGGAGATCATCCCGAGCTCTCCTGCAAGAGTTTACGACCGGAGGGAGTCGGTTGGATTGTAGGGAGTGCAGCGAGTGCATGCAGTGTTGCACTGAGATGCATTATAGGTGCACACGTGGACCCTGGTGCGTACGCTGCGTTACAGTGCCGACGTATCACACAGCGCGCCACATCGACGTGCAGGAGAGACAGAAAGTCAACGGCGTCGAAGTGGGGGCGAGGGAGGAGGAAGCAGCAAGTGAATGAGAGAGAGAGAGAGACACGAAGAACTGGTAGAAGGGGAACGTAAAGTTACGAGGCTGTTTACAGGCGGCTGTTAAACCGATCTAACTCATGGCCGGCCAATGCACTCGCCGTGGCCAGGCTTGGCTGCAGCCACGCACTTACGTACTCGTAATACCGAATACAGGCCGTCCCAGGGGCAGCCAACAGCCAAGCCGATTATCGCCAAATTCCCAGGCTCTCTATATATACACTGTGCTGACTCTCTATAGTGCTGGTAGCCATCTTTCTCTCGTTGGCTCAGCAAAAAGGAATAGCAGCTGTGCAAAGAGAAAAGCACGTTGGAAAAATTGCATTGGACTTTTCGTACGACTCTTTCTGTGATTCTCAAATGCTCTGGTAAATGTACGCTCACGTTACTGCAGGTTGGAATACATATATGTACCTGCAATCGGTTGATCGGTTTCATTCGCAGGGTACTACACCTTTGCAGCTGGGTACAGTCAGATGATAGCGGACACGCATTGCGTGTTCACGCGTCTTGCTATACATATATGGTGTCGATTTAATTCACGTGAGCTCTTATCGTGTTGTGACCTTACTCGGAACTGTGCGGTTCGTGCGACATGGTCGGCAGGAGTACTGGGAAGTGTGAAACGGGAAAATCTGGAGAAATGGTACGGGATTCGTACAAGACATGGATATTCCTACGGGAGCCATGATCCTGATGCTACTGGTGATTCCCAGTTTGGCTGACGGTGGCGCACATTCCGCCCTCTGATCTCATCCAGGTTCCATGAGGTCGTGTAAGGGCATCAGGTCTAACAGAAATGTATAGAGTGTATCATATAGGAACGTGGGGTGAAGAGGGTCTTCCGTAGGGTGCCTATGTGTCGTGTGTGCTTCTGGGTATACTATACTGCGCCTAGGCACCGGTTTTGCTTAATTAAACTATGCCTAGCTGGTAAACCCTGTAGTCCTCGTCCTGCTATAGAGATCGAGCAACAACAAAGGCATACCGAGTGCAGCGTGCCTTCATTAGGACTCGTCCGGGTACGTAATCTAAAACAACCCTGGTAAGCCGGGGCTACAATATGTTTGTAAGGGTGATGGGTAGGACAGTGGCGCCACTTAGGATGCCTGAATAAAGGCTTGGAGAAAATTCAAGGTATAGCACGTATGACGGAAACGGGAAAAGTTCCTGAATGTAATGGGATACAGGATGGTACTGAGGGGAGGGATAAAGGGTCCGATTTTGTTAGGTACAAGTTGGATGGGACTGACCTGGTCAATTGAAGTCCTGGAGATGGGTATCCCTGGTAGGCTTCCTTGAAACGTAGATACTTCGGTTAGGTACCATTAGGTATCTATATACTGGATGGGACTTTGGAGTCGTGCGAGAAAAGCCGCAGTGCAGAATTCCAATCAGGTTGATTAATTACCACAGGGTGTTTAATTACAATTAGTGAGATTGCCGCTACCCGCACCTCTCTACGGACGTTCCTACCTTCGTAGCCATCTCTCTATATACCTTTCCATACCATCCCTTACCTAACGTTCGCGTACAACCCACGTTATATACTTGTATAGATATGTATATACACCTTGTGTATTTTCCTTACAAAGTAGAAGGTACCTCGACGTCATTAATCCATGCATTTTCCTCTTTTACCTTATTTCGTGAAATTTACCTCTCCGTGCAATTCTCTCTGCTATTTTTCACATTTCTCCTGCATGCACCACCCAGAGAGAAAGAAAGCGAGTACAAAGAACGAAATGACGTTTTCTATTTTTCACTTTCGTATGAATACCACGCGAATCTGTTTCCCGTTTCCGGAAATAAAATATCGCAATAAAAATTTTATATTATTAAAACAGAAAGTGCGTATCATTCAGATTAAGTATTCAAAAGTGCATAAGACGAGATGCAATAGCGCCCAAAATTTAAGTGCAACCCTTTAATCGTCAATATCTGCCAGTATGTAACGAAGGTAAGTAGAGGAGTACTCATGGGAGAATTAGAGAGCAGAAGAGAACGAATAACCAAATGCGCATGCGATAACCACGGTTCACTTTCACCTGCAAGTTCGATGCACCCGTGTTATAATAAGCGCGGTGCATTGCATTGTACCTAGACATATAGATACAAACTATGTTGATATCCTTTCGTGCGTGCACTAGCCGTAAGTATTCCTATGTGTTTCGTTGACCAAAAATAGCACAAAGTAAAACGGGTCCAAAGCACCCTGAGAATTTTTCTCAAGAAATCAAAAAGTCACTGCCATTTATGGGATATTTCATTATGTCCTAGCCCACGGTAAAGATGCAAGAGGAGATATAATATTTTCTGACTATATATTGGGAAAGGGAATCCCTTGGAATTACGTTTTCAACCCTCGTACGCTAAGCCGATGCAAGAGACTAGTTAGCGGTGAGTCCGTCGATTATTGCATTTACGGTAAATGAAGTTTAGTCCTAAGTGGGACCAGAGAGAAGATATACCCAGAGAGTTAAGTATATAGAGAGAATCTAGCTAGGGAAGCTGAGACGCTTGACTAGTAGAACGATGGACCATGAGTAAAGTGGTAAACTACCTGATTAAACAGACAACCCTCACAGCCGTGTTAGGGCTAGTTGGATAGTCACGCACTCGTCGTATAGCCAGGACCTTGGGATAGCCGGGTCATGGATCGAAGGGATGGAGGGTTGGACGTAGTATAAACGAGGGAAATTATAAAGTCATGCGGCACCCTTAAATTATCCAAGAACCTTTCGCAGGGGTGGTTCTACAGGGTGAGGAGGGTAAGGGATCCGAAGTGAGGTTTGCAAACGGGGCGAAAAATTCCGAAGGATCAAAGCCAAGGGATGTTAGGGTCAGCTGTTCCTAGACTTGACGTGGAATGATGAAGGTGAAGAGGAGAAAGTGAGCGCATGATGGGACCAGGAAATGGATGGTGGTATTGACGCAGTAGGTATAGTAGGTACATAAAAGGTTGTACGTAGTAGGTATTATAGGTTATATGGAAGAGAGTAGGTAGTAGGTTGAGTAGAACCTACAGTGGACGTCGAGTAGAAAAAGGTGACGACGTGAAGAGTGGCTGCTGCGTTACTTGCGCAACCAAAGGACCAGCTCGTATTCTCCCGGGAGACAAGATCGATGTGCATTTTCAGGGATTCAACGAGCAGCCGCCATGGTGAGATGAATTATTGAATATCGGATCGACTGTCGGTTTTGATCGGGTCGGGCATCAATCGACCTGTCAACCGCTCTGAATGCACCGATGCGCCATCATGCAAATTATTTAAAATATATCCACCCTTCTATTTCGGCTGGCTTTTTCACAGTCACAACACAGTCCCGATGTACCTAACTATCCCCTAGGATACATACGCATTTGGACCAGGAACATTGACCCGTGCACCGATGAGCTTACAGCTTTCATGCTAATCTACAAAGCCACCCACCCTTCGCTTCTCGTTCTTCTAGAATGAACAACCCTTATTTAGAGACAGTGCAACGACTTGAGATAACGGTCTCTAGGTATCTGAAGTCCTTTACTAACCTGAAAAAGGATCAGATACAGGGAATGAAAATAGGAACTGGGTATTCTCTTTATCCTGGAAGAAAAGACGCTCTTTGTCTTGGTTTTACCTATCTTCAAATTCAAGCTATCATTTGTACATATATATGTAGACATTAAGGGCTGTTTCGTACTTTTGTACCAGTGTACTTTCATAGTTCAAGCTGCCACACAAAGGGTGGCGAGAATGGACGGTACGAAACAGTAGGTTGACAAAGGGTGTTGAGGAGAAGCGTTGAGAAACGTAGACACAAAGAAGAAGATAAAAATAACGGATAAGATCATTTTCCAGAATTGTATAAATACAATATATTCAGAAATATATACTATATAGTACTCAAATGCACATGCAGCCTGATACTTCTATCGGACGAAGAATTTGTACAGAAACATTTTGAATCTTACAAAAATATCCGGACAGTCCACGTCGAGCGACTTGATCCATACCATAACCAAACTTCAATGAGACGAAAATCAATGCAAAGACTTGACTAACACTCAATCGAATTGAGAAGTATTTGATCAAGATCAAAGAGATATACGCGAGACTTTTCCGTGATATTTCTGATGTTTTAACATCTTTACTCGAGTTATCCGACGGCAGATAATGTCAAATAAAAGAGAAATTAGGAAAGATAAAAAGAAAATACTCGATAACATTCCCGTTTCGCTTGTCAAGCGCGGAGCCGTCATTCGACCTGGCAGAACAGAAAACCCAGTATCCCTTAGCGACCGACGTTGATAAAGGGATTTCAACGTATCTCCCACTGTCCCAGGCTTTCCCGTTAGATTTTCCGGAATTAACAAAGAAAAAAAAATGATGAAACAACCACACAAAAAACAAGCTCACAACTCTGTACATTCCACGACCAAAGTTATACGTCCATACAGAAGCGACCGTCATTCGGTCCAGTGCAAGAGGTCATCTCAACGCAGCGCATTCATATTTAAATTCAATTTCATCTGTATTGCTAGGCCAGGCCGTATTGCAGAAGGCACGTTATATCCAGCGACTCAACGTAACACTTGACTGATGCAAATTTTAAATGCACTATGCAGCAATCGTTGTTCTTCCTGTTGTGTACATATATTGCTACTGCAGGTGCCAAGCTTTACATAATATATATACATACCCACCCTGGACACCTGCACACACACATACCTATGTGTCAAAACAAAAAAGGGAGTATTATCACACACGACAGTGTTACCAAAGAGGATAATAAATGTAGAACAAGAAAACGCTACGCGAATAGAAAACCGGAAGTGGTTCGACGCAGCTCTAAGAATTTCCGGGGACCAAAGAGGATTCTTCTACTTACCACATATTCTACATCAGTCTCCAATGACTTTACGTGCCTGTGCGTTTCAAGAGCATGGTTAATTTTGCGGTCGGAGGTCGAGAAAGAAGCTACAACGGGTTCTCTCTAAATATGTGTACAGGTATATATATATATGTACCTAAGTCTTGCTCTCAGGAAATTATATATGCTATGCAACATATATACATATATAGCTGTATTATAGGTATAATAAAACTCTATATATGCTTCTACTGTCTATATAGATATACCTTATACAGTTAGTATATCTATATATACGTGTATACCGTATATATACCTATACTGCTATGCTATACACTTAGTCCTTATGTAACCCGTGTAACAAAAACTACCACGGGAAGAAGACATATGCAACGAGAAAAGTTTGGGACGTAGAGAAAGAGGGATGGAAATAGGGGTAGTAAGGTCTGCTTGGATATTTTCATAGCGCGGGATGAATGGGTCTGTGAAGTTCTCGGTGTTTGCCTTCATCGTTTTCGGAATAGCGTGAACGTATGTCTATGGGGGGTTGCGTTTTACGTGAGCGTCCTACGAGCGTCGTGACGCCGAGGCGTACGTCATAGAGCGGTCGAAGGGACGTCGGGACGCCGGGGGGATCCCGGTATACTATACAGAATAATCATACTGTGCAGTGAAAATTTTAAAGAAAATAACCCTTCAGCTATTCACATACCAGGTACCTCTACCATTACCTCAAAGTATCTTACTACCTCCCAATCCCAAGGGTGTAACAACCCCCCCCCCCCCCGACCCTTATACGACTCTCTGTATAGTCTGGTATATGTATACTCTTTCTCCTAGTATTTCTTTCTCGAATTTTCTCTCTGACAGTACGTCTCAACCAGGATACATATATACTGTGAAAAGAGATTATTAGGTAAACAAGGCAGTATACTAAAAGCATGTATACCTTAGCTATATATACGATAAGACAAACGGCGAGATATAATTGATTTGGGTAAATGGCTGAAATACAAGACTTTTCCGGGATCGTTAAGTTTCTCGGAAGACACTCACGTGTCGTCTTTATTGTCTCATTGGAGTCGGTACGTTTTACAATGGCGTATATAGCCGAGTCTGTCGTTCTTCTGGTGAGATAATGGATTCTGTTATTGGCTGTCTTGCGTAATGAGATACACTTGGATACATTGGCTGGCTGGCGTGACTGTATCGCATTGGACTTAAAGAGATAATCGTTTAGGGCTGTGACGTAGGCCATGTGAGACTCACGTGTTGAACATCGGGGAACTCGTTGCTGTACACGTTCTAATATATTCCAATGGATCTATATATAAAATATATACCTCGTTATACATGACCGTTAACCCATTTAGTGCCGAACAACGATATATCGTTGTTAGCAACACTTGCGAAAAGTGCCAACGACGATATATCGTTGCGTATGCGATGGCGTTTTACTATTCGCATCGCGAGAGAACTCTGTCTCAAAATAAATTTATAAAACGTTATAAACGGTTGAATTCCTCTTCAGAAGTCCTATGTGAGATGTTCCACCAATTAAAATAATTGTTTATGGGTTTAACATTTTGTTATATTCCGCGATGATTGATGCGTTACTAAATTACATCAAATTAGGTCGGTATTCTTCGCTTAGGTACAATTCTTTCGGTCGGCACTAAAAGGGTTAACAGTGGAGACTTTTCGAGCTGTCTAGGTACTGATATGCATTGTTGCATTCATCCTTTAGAGATATATTATGTAATTTAGTGCGCAAGAGATATATTGAGAATCGATACTGTCTGCTAATCATTAGTGCATACGCTATATCTATATACACAGATTATGGCTTCTTAACGGTAGCTATATAGACGCCATTACGAGAAGGTAACAACACCCCTAAGATCGTAACGATACATTACTGCAATCGTGAAACGAGTAATGATAAGTGGGTAATAACGAGGAATATCGGTTGAGGAAGGTTCGATCATAAAATCTGAATAAGCGACAGAACGTAGTATGGACCAACAGTGGGACGATAGGAATATGAATAAAAATAGCTGTAAGTTACTGCAAGTCGTAACGCCATTTCTCTTTTCAATTTCGTTGGAATTTTCTTTTTCGCCCAAAAGTCGAGCAAGATATTTCATACAGCGTCAAAGCGTCGCCCATAAGGAACCGGCAAGTGAAGTAAAGGACTCTAAAATTTCCAAGATAGGAAATTGGTAAAAACACATGAACTTGGGCCGACTCAGATAGCAAAATCCTCTGGCTGGTTAGACAAGACCAGGACAATTGGTAGCATCTGCTACCAGGACCATTGCTCGTTCCATATCCGTGGGCGTTTCTGCATATTATCCTGCAACTGGATTCCCGGCAGAGTAACTCCTGAAATTTCCCATAGCAACTGGGACAAGGAGGATAAAGGGTATGGGATCCCTTCCGGGAGGTTTTCAACTCCAGGGGTTTTTGGGTGGCCACCCTTTGGGTATCTGAGGTAGGAGGATTCAAGGTCTTTATCCTTATCCTTACCCATATTACGCTTATCCCTTCGTATTCCTAAACCCGCTAAGCATTCGTCTCTCCTGGTCGAATTAACAGAGAGAACTGCCATCGCCATTTCTCTGTAGGTCCCAACCACTCTCTCTTTCTCTCTCTGTCTGTCTCTTCCTCTCCATTATCACTAGCGAAGAGTCGACTAAAGCGGCTGAACTCTGCATCGGGCAGATAGTTGAAATTTTACGGTCAGAACAAGGGAATCACCCGTGCTGTGTTTATTGCGTGGATTATCGCATTAATATATATATATTCACACACATACAGCCCCAGTGTCCCGTCTGCATGGGCGTACACATAACGCATACGCTTCATATAATACGGCGACCGCGACTATAAAAATCAGATTGTAACAAGGAAAAGGGGTCGAGACGCCGACGGTGGCAAAACGCTCGGGTTTACTGGCCGATAATAGTTTTACAATCCATAATGGATACCTCATGTACTTGCACTATCTGTAACGAGAGTCCTGTGCTAAAATACACTATATCCATCTACCAGAATACATTTATCATTTCCCTACTGTCAGGATACATACTTAATGATGGATCCCAGTTATCCTCTAAGGATAATAAATATTTTTCAAGCCACGCGATATATCCACGCCTCAAATATAATCTGTACACCATATAAAGGTATATCTTTTAATTAGTATAATAATTAAGCGCCATTGTTAAGTATACTAGTGCACGATATAGATATAATTGTCTAAGGGTTTAACGTCACCGAGGATAATATAACGGGGAACGTCGAAGATGCTTTTACGACTGAAACCAAGCAGCAGCCACTCGATTCGGTGTGCACGAGACTTTAGGCGTAGCAATGTACTACACTCAGGTATATATACGTGCCGAGCACGTAGGGTACTTGCCTTCTCTCTAACGTTACAGTTACTCGTTCAAGTACGTGTAACCGTTAACCACTATCCCACTTATACGCACGTTGCTATCCAGATTGGTACATAGGATCGTTAGGTAGATATGGACATAGGTGGGAATTGGTATAGATAGATATACGGTGCATATAGTAGAGAATGGCTTCTGTTCTAAACTATAGGAATATGCAATGCATTCGAGTGCATTCTATAAATGCGACGGTAATATGGACGATCTTAACCGGAAGATCATCCTGAGGAAATTGCATCAGGAATTGGGATTGTAATTTGCCGACTATTCATAGTCTCGTCGGTTCGCTCTTGCATTTTGTATGTATATATGTAGTACGACGGTGACGTAACTATATCTACGTCAGACGTCTGGTTCTCTTTTGCCTTTCGAAGCGAACCGTCATGGGTTCTCGAGTCGAGCGTACATAATGCCGTAGCGAAAATCGCAGCGGTGGAAACTATTCGAGGCGGCAATTTCCAAAGTTTCGCAACCGCCCATTTCCAGTAGGAGTGCATACAGGGAGGAGGAAGAAACACCCGTGGAATTTCGCGTTCCTTTAGCGCCCCTAGCGGACGACCCGTGTGACTACGCAACTACTTGAGGAACGAACTTTCTAAATACTATATTCGCAAAGAGACATACGTGCGCGTCCCCGTCTTGTAAATGTTCTGCGCTTTATTTCTTTGTCTTTGCATCTGGGAATGTAAATTCAGCAGCGAGCACGGCTGAGCCTGGCCTTATATAACTACTATTATAACTACCCTTATACAAGATGTGTGTATATACATAGTTTTATCCCAGGTAGAATAAAGCCTAGAGAATAGTGTGTGCCATGCAGCGTTGTACTAAAGCCAAAATACATAGTAGTGGCATAAAGGATGAGCATCAGGCGTGGAGGTACTTGTGTGCGAGGGGTAGATTTTTCTCTGTTTCACCACGTACCGAGGGGGTAAGTTCGACGTCTTTGGCCGTTGGCCAGCGACTGTATCGTATTTATTTATTTTAATTTGTAAAGTGGAGGGCAATCTTACCAGATTGCGTTTATTCCAACAAATTGTTATTGGCTTTGCCGTGGGGGTGGGGGGTTGGTCTTCTGTTGTTGCTCTGGCTGTACGTGGGATACGCGCGACAAAACGTACGACCCTCGAATCCGAGATGCGTCCCGGCGATTGGACAGGGACATTTATTTAAAAGGGAGGATTGAAACCATCCTAATTGAAAGAATAAAGTGCATCGTCCGGATATTCCACTTTCTCCCCCTCTCGTCACCCCCACCCTCCTCTCACTCTATCGCCATGACGCATACGTGGATATGTGTATTGTAGGGATCCTATATCTATATACATATACCGTATAGGTCGCAACCTATAACCACACTCCCAGCGACCCTTGTCACTTCATCCCCACCCTGAGAGAAAAAACAGGGGGCTGCTAGGCCATCACCTATCGTCTTGGCGTCGGAAGTCGAACGATCGACTTCTAGTTTGCCCTCTCGAGCGACTAATTCTCACGCGAACACGATAATAAATGGCAAAACGGTATCGATCCTTTCACTGCGTCGCTCCACTCCTGGTGTTCCGTTCTTTTGATTCCTTTACGTAGGCCAGTGACTATATATATACTATAACGGGTTGCCCGGATCCACCCGCTATAATTAATTTTTCAGAGGGCCGCCAGGGAGCGCTGGAGGGCTA
>JARQST010000288.1:1399728-1412463 GCA_030142225.1 Pachycephus smyrnensis | reverse complement strand
TCCTGTGGATGCGGTGTACCATTGGTCGGCAGTTCGCGTTCGAACGCGCGTTTGACGAGTGTGACCGGGCCCTAACCGAACCCATACTGTGTATGCGTTTGTCGACTTGTGTCACAAATTGGAACAACAGTGTGCATACAATTGTGCATATTTGTCTAGTGACATTTCAATTGGAACCAATTGGAACGCACCCAAATGCACTGAAACTCGTTGTCTTTCGTTAGTTTCTCTTTTCAGTGTTCCATGTTGTGATAGCAATTTTATAAATATAAACTCTTGTAGAAATGCAAAACAACCTGCAGTATTAATGATTTTATAATTTCACAAATTTTACGTTCCTGTAAGTGTAATCATCATGGGTGGTGATGATAAAGATTCTCCTGCAAAGGTATAGCAATTTTATATTATTCCATTTCAAATTGTTATAATGTAAAGTAGAGAAATGTAAATACTATATTTATACTGTGTTTGTATATTCCATAATTTAATATATTGTGTTCTTGTTCTTTGTACAGAAATATAAACGTGATACGAAGCAAAATGATTATTCTGATTCGGATGATAACTATGAACCATATATACCAGTTAAAGAACGTAAAAAGCAGCAGCTTATTAAGCTTGGAAGGTTAGGACAATTAAAAGAGGAAGGCACGAGTGGTTTTGGGGGCAGAAGTAGTAGCGAAAATGAGAAAGATGATGGAGATGATGATGATGGCCAAGTGTGGGGACGAAAGTCCAATATTTCTCTTCTTGATCAGCATACAGAATTGAAGAAGCTTGCTGAAGGTTTGTAGATCACCTTACTTACTGTAATATCATTCTGTTTTACTATAACGTTATAATAATTTCAGTTTGATTCTGATTCTAGCTAAAAAAGAAAGTGCCATGGAACGGCAATTAAAAGAGGAAGAGAAAATTCTAGAAAGTGTAGCTGAAAATAAAGCTTTAATGGGTGTTGCTGAATTGGCTAAGGGTATTCAGTACGAAGATCCAATAAAAACTAGTTGGCAACCACCAAGAGCAATCTTAAGCCTTGGTGAAAATAGACATGAAAGGGTTCGACGAAAGCTCAGAATTTTAGTAGAAGGGGATGAGGTACCTCCTCCGCTAAAAAGTTTCAAGGAAATGAAGTTTCATCGAGGAATTTTGAACGGACTAGAACAGAAGGGAATCAGTAAACCTACACCCATTCAAGTTCAAGGCATACCAACTGTGTTAGTTAATGATTATTATTGTAGAAATAATTGCTTTATATCATAAAGAGCCTTAACATCAAATTATAATTTTCCGTTCTTAGCAAACTAACATAAAAAAAACACTTATGCAATATAAAAAAATTACTTTTGTTTTGAACTAAAATTGTTTTTTTTTTTGACAGATTATCAGGCCGAGATATGATTGGTATAGCTTTCACAGGCAGTGGTAAAACACTGGTATTCGTTCTGCCATTAATAATGTTCTGCCTGGAGCAAGAAACGGCTATGCCTTTTATAAGAAACGAAGGTCCTTATGGTGCGTAACACTTATACTAATTTTTTAAAAAGAAAATTCATAAACTGAATATTTTTCATAACAATTGCTTGGTCTTACAAATAGGTCTCATCATTTGTCCATCTAGGGAGTTAGCAAAACAGACTCACGATATTATACAACACTATACTAACAGCCTCAGACAAGCAGGTTGCCCAGAAATTCGTAGCTGTTTAGCAATTGGTGGTGTACCAGTTTCTGAATCTCTAGAAGTCATAAATAGGTATGTTTGCATATATTATACTCTTTAACTGTTATTATTGTATTGTATTCGTGTTTTTTAGAGGTGTGCACATAATGGTGGCAACGCCTGGTCGATTAATGGATATGCTGGATAAAAAAATGGTAAAATTAGGTGTTTGCCGTTACTTGTGTATGGATGAAGCAGATCGTATGATAGATATGGGTTTCGAAGAAGATGTTAGGACCATTTTCTCTTTCTTCAGGGTAAATAATTTTGAACAAAAATTATGTGATCCTTATAATGTTCATTTATATTATTGAGAAACGTTAGATACGAAGAAATGCATATATTGTAGGGTCAAAGACAAACATTACTCTTCTCAGCAACTATGCCAAAAAAGATTCAAAACTTCGCCCGATCCGCCTTGGTAAAGCCAGTAACGATAAACGTAGGAAGAGCTGGTGCTGCATCAATGAATGTGATTCAAGAAGTGGAATACGTAAAGCAAGAAGCTAAAATCGTATACTTACTAGAATGTCTTCAAAAGACTACTCCGCCGGTGTTGATATTTGCCGAAAAGAAACAAGACGTGGATGCCATTCACGAATATTTACTTTTGAAGGGAGTGGAAGCTGTTGCCATTCATGGTGGAAAAGGTATACCATCCATTATACTATCGGATCGAAACTGTGACTATACTATAATAACTCGTTACGACACAAGCATTATGCTACGGAAAACTCTACAATTTTAATGCCTTTAGACCAAGAGGAAAGATCTCGTTCGGTAGAAGCTTTTCGTGCAGGACGTAAAGATGTTCTGGTAGCAACGGATGTTGCTTCGAAGGGTCTTGACTTTGCGGACGTGCAGCACGTCATCAATTACGATATGCCGGATGACGTAGAAAATTACGGTAAGCTAATTTACATCACAGGAAATCAATTCTTTGTATAGTATCTTCATGTTTTAATTAAATAACATTCAATTGCAGTTCATCGTATTGGAAGAACTGGTCGATCGGGACGCACGGGAATAGCTACAACATTTATTAACAAAGCTACTGACGAATCTGTATTGTTGGATTTGAAACACTTGCTCATGGAAGCAAAACAAAAAGTACCACCGTTCTTGTTGGAACTCTGCTCCGAGAACGAGAAATATTTGAATTTAGGAGGTAAAATTTACGTTTGTCCCTTGTATAATCTATATGAATATTATTGTAGAAAATGCTTCAAGTAATGCGCAATCGTTAGTAAGGTTAATTAATATTACTAATTTTATTTCCAGACGAACGTGGTTGCAGTTACTGTGGTGGTCTCGGTCACAGAATTACAGAGTGTCCCAAATTGGAGGCTATACAAAACAAACAAGCATCGAATATTGGTCGCCGCGATTATTTGGCCAGTAACGCGGCTGATTATTGATTTCTGTGCTTTTATTTGATGCATGTACATAATACGACGTTACAATTAATTGGATTTATACAATGGTTATTCAAATCAATAAACGAAATATCAAAACCAAACAGTATCCTGTAACAAATTAATTAATTTTAAGCTTCATGTTTTATATTTTATATCCATATCCTATTACCTATCCGCATTGCTAACCATAAAAAACGTTTTCTCAAAACCAACTCAAATCAATATCAAAATCAGATAATATCCTGTAACATTACTAATTTCAAAGTTCATGTTTTATATTCCGTATCCATGATCTATCAACAGTCATACCCATAAAAAACCGTTTATAGGATAGCAATTGTTTAAAACATTTATCATCATTGACACTATTTCACTTATATTACGCCATTGACGTCATCCCCAACCAAGCCTAATCCCACTTATTACTGAATAACTGTTTAGCCCACGTGTGAATAAATTCAATTTAAAAATATAAGCAGCGTACGCCATAAAGAGGTACCATCAAATTACACAGCATTACATCTAAAATAAAAAACACCTAGTACATTTCCCTTTGATTTAGATTCAGCACTCATTCAAGATAATTACATACAATGCAACCTCTGTCGTTGCCCGCACTTGGGACCGAAAGGTGTGAAGTTTTACGCGCAACAACGGAGTATTGGGCAACGATAGAGGCATCCGATGGCATGACGATGATACGACACTATCCCCACCACTCACAGTCTGAATGCATCAACGGGGTTCGTACGAGTATCAAGAAAGGCTGGAACGACAGAGGTGGCACAGTCATTTATTAAAGTTTATGTTTTCATAATACACTGGAGACACTATCGCCGAAGTTCTTATTGCAAATATTGTATACGCTTGTACTCTGGGACAACAATTTTTCAGTCGTAAAATAACTAAATAAATCAAACTGTAGTAGAGATTTCTTTGGCATGAATAAATGGTGAAATAGTGTCCAGAATAGAAACCATCTACAGATAATGCATCGAGTGTCAAGTCGAAGTGTAGATTTGCTATTTCTCAACGTCCACTGTTCGCTTATTCTTATGAATATGAAATCAGAATTTTTTTAAAGCTGCGAACTGCGGGGCTGGTTTGAAACCTTGCACGGTGAAGCAGCATTTTATGCAGAAGAATTTCAAAGAAATTTACAATCCCAATGAATATTCAGGCTTACATAGAAATACAAACGCTCCAGTCTTTAGCCTAATTGCATTCACAATAGCAACGTTTCGCGACACTGAATTGCCCCAGGTTTAATGTGCAATACTGAAGCCTCCACCTCCTTGTATTCTGCTCATCCCCTCGACCTTTCACACTCACCCTTGCTAAGTTGCTAACCCTTCCTTATATTCTCTTCCTCTTCGTGGTTGTAACAATGCTTCCTAGTTTACGGTTGTCGGCTTGATTTATAATAGCGATGCGAATTCGCGGGACCTTTACTGTACTATACGAAGCTATAACGAATTGCAGATAAGAATCCGATACGATTATCGCAATGCGGATTGAAATGTAGAGTGCGATTGGGAGTGAATTTTAATTTTTTCAAATAGTTCAAAATTAGCTGAAGATTCTTTATATACTAAAATTTATTACTTATACCACAAAACAAGTATTGCATTGTCACTATTGGTCTTCGTATATCCAATAAATTTTTAAAGTATACTTGCACACATATTATTGGTATCACCCAGCAATTATTGAAAGTATATTTAAAATCTGTGTATAATAGCCAAAGCCAAGGATATAGTGTACTATATGAAGTTTGAAGTAAAATTGGATTGTACGTTTCAACGGCCATAAGATCCTCTACAAGAATCTCATGCTTACATCGTTCTCTAGCATCTCCGTGTCTCGCATCACATCCTTTTTAGAATCAACCAATTTATCGAAATAGACTTAGGATAAAACTATAAGAGGGTATTCAGTCCAATTCTAAGATAAATGCATGCGGGTTCGCTTCACGTTCCTGAGCAGGTGCGTAGGAGGACACAAATGGTAACCAGTAGAAGCATATCCACAATGCGTAGCAGGCCCGGTAGATAAAAGCCACAAGACTTGGGAAAAAAACATTAGATTCGTTACAGGAAAAAAATGTGTAGCAGGTAACAGCAAGTAGAACTATCGAGAGGTAAAAGGAATCCAATATAATGGTGGTTGTAGAAGGGCTAGAAAAAAAAAGGGATTCTGAAGCAAGGGTATACTGGCATAGTACTACGCTAGTAAATGGGAAGAGTATAGAGCCGTGCGGGAGTGATAAAGAGAGGAAAGGATGTAGGCTGTCAATCGAAAAGGAAAGAAAGAGAAAGAAAGAGCCAAGTAAAACAAGAGGAAACGAATGAGAGAATACGTAGCAGGGTAGCAGCGACCATCGGATATAGTAGGGTATGACCGTGGGGGTTGCTCGGGGTGGCGGTTACGGGTTGGGGTGCTTCTGTGGGTTAGGTGGGGGGAGAACGGGACGTCTGGTGGGGGGAGAGAGAGTCGTTGTCCTCGGATCGTGTCGGATCCTCGCTCGGCAGCTCACGACTTGCTAGCAGCTTCAGTACGACGCGGAACGCGTTCTTGTTCGGATCCTTGTTCATGGTTTCATGGTCTACCAGGTACCGTGACTTGGTAGCACGTTGTTGTCGGTGCCACGTGACGTTTTTCTGAAACGATATATACTGATACGAGATACTGTTTACTATCAGGTCGTGGTCAATTATGTCAGAATTGTGCTAACAGGGATTCCATTGATACAGGAGGAACGTGTTGCTTGTGTTGTATGTACCTATCCGCGGTCTGTCTTACCTGCCAGAAGAGAATGTAAGTCGTCCGGCAACGATGCCAAATCTACAGCGACTCCTGGTGAATCATGCCTTGCTTGTCGAAGCGAATGTAAACCTGTGGAAACTGCTTTGACACTCGTCGTCGTTCTCCTCTTCGTAGGTGCGATTAGATCCGCTTAGTAGCATTTCGTAATTATCAGAGAAGTTGATCGTGCTAGGGTTTTCCGGATACCTGATGATTTTGCGTGGCTCACGTGGTACGAGCATTAGACGTTTTCGGAGGGAGATGATTTTAAAAAATACCATTGACCAACTGTCGAAACGTCAATGAGTTCCCTTTATAGAGTGCAATGGATGCAATAGTAAAAAAAGACTTGATTCGACGTGAATCTTTTGGTCTGCAGCATGTGATACTTCCTTTTTCAAGAATATTCGCAAGGACTGTTGCTTTGGATAAAGATATAATTTACGTTTCGTATGCATTTCATGCCATAAAAATATACTTAATTTTCGTGCTTGCGTTTCGTAATTTAATCGCACTGACGTGTTCGTGTCTGTTAATCTTGAAATAGTGTCTTTAACTAATGCTTTATACTCCGGGCAAATGTCAGTGACATTTTCTATGCAATGATTGATGGCCTTGAGAACCTATGTGAACTTCCGTGTCGAGTTTAGATTTGCCGTTACGCTCATCGCTAATCGTATTCCAAAACAGGATTCGGTATTGTCGTTATAAAGAGGAAGGTCTTAGTACTATTAAAAAAAAATCGTTAAACTTCAATTTTGACGTTATTTATTCCATAATGGTGAATTTATAAGAATTCATTCCATCGATTTCTCATGGATCTTATTAGTTAGAGATCTTAATTTGTAAGAAAATTTGTCATATTGGTTTCTTCAGTTTTTCAATTTTTTTTACTGATTCTCATTAAGCCACGTGTCCACGTGCAACTTTTCCATTTCTACTCCGTAACGCACGATCGCATAATTTCGTAAGAAGTTACGTACCGTTACGCGAAATTTGATCTGTATTCGTATTGGCATATGTGAGGCGTGGTATTACAAAGCGTCATCATCATTCTCATGTATATAAATATATACGTGAAGAGAAGTACAGGATGATTAGTCTAAGATATATCTTACTGGTGCTTCATGGAAAATTATTGGAATAATACCCTTGTCATTTCTAATTTGAACCTCATTGTCCACCTGAAACTTTTGCCATTCGGAATACACGATGAAATTCAGATCTGTGTCTGTCACCAAGATTATCTCGTATTGTACTCCGATTGACTGCATCATTGTTCAGAGAAAACTTTAGATACGCGAGTAGATAAAATGGATCTAGGTCGCATCTTGAGATTCATTTAAATAGAGACCTTTGCGCTGTTATAAACTTTGCACTCTCGGGAATTACAAAGCATGAACTTTATACAGTATACGTATTTCTTAAGACAGTACAGTTTCCTACTGTATAATCGACATAATATAACACAGTTATCTTTATAATCAAATTAAAAGCCATTCATTCGACATCCAAGAATCGTGATTCTTGAATATTTCTTTATCAAAGAAATTTCCAATTAGAACCCTGTGTCAATCAATTTCATCCAACCAACTTATTCTCGCACCTGAGGTATAAAATATTTTTCCTAGCTGAGAACTTTGAGTCACCAGTATCAAGAGAACGCAGACACGAATACCGGTAGGAGTAGTGAAAAAGGAAATTCGAATGGTTTCTGGGTACCTAGAGGAAGATGAAAGAGGAAATAAGCAGTGCCAACTAGGAGAAGAAAGTGGCGACGCTCACGCGTGGATTCGATTGGCGTGGGCGTCAAGTGGGATAGGTGAAGGAGGAGATAAGAAGTAATAATAAGCCACGAAATTAAAGCCAAAAACGTAAAGTGTCAAGGAAGCAGTAGTGATGCGCTTGGCTAGTGTCGGAAGTGTGGTGTTTGGCTTGCGGGACGGCAGATAGCGTTAGTGGTGCGTGCGCGAGGGCCCTATTGCGTTACGGGCCCCACGCTCAAGAGCAGGAACGTCACGATGTCCAAGAGTAGAGTGGTGATAGGTCAGTGCTATGGGGCCCAACCGATTCACTTGATCTACCTGGGGGTCTTCGCGTATTTCTTGCTTCTCGTCGATGGTTCGCCCTTACATCGTCATCCGTTAACGCCGCACAGAGGTGAGTCAACTGGTATTTCTATTCTTATTTTCACATTCATTCTTAAATCTTTGTTTTTTTCTTTGTATCCTTTTTATATTCCTTTTTTCTTTATTAGTTCTTTTGTTTGTTACCAACAGAAACGTTATAAGCTAAGAAATGTCAATTAAGGGAAAACGCAATGCCGTCTCCGTATTTACCGTCAGGGAGATTAAGTGTTGCGAGGGTTTCTGTAAATGTAGGCGAGTCCTTTGGATTTCTCTGTTATTTTATTGTTATCTTTTTTTCACTATGTGGAGACTGCAAAGAGGAAGCACGAATTTTACTTTGATGCACGCGAGCAGTGTCTCCTTCCTTTCCTCTCTTTGAGCGTGCTTTTTAATATGCTTGATATTTTTTCTTTCTTTTTATGGAATAGATACTCTTGAAACGTAGTTACCTTTGTTGTTAGTACGTTACTGCAATGAGAAAATATATTATGGATTGTGATTACTGCGCAAGATAGAGAGCAAATAACTATTCAATTTTCATTTAGATTATGGATAAATATTTGTAATTTTTCGCTTTGTCACGAAACAATAAATCCGAATACATTTGTCTCCGATATTGATAAATAACTAGGTATCATTTGTTATAGATTTGTAAACATATAGCAGTGATAAAGTTAGATAAAGAAGAATTAGAGAAGTCAACGTATAATTATCTAAACTTTATCTATGTCAAAACTTATACAGTATGACACGATTAGTGTATCAGATGGTTTTTATAGAGATAATGTAAAATGGTATATGCCAGTATTAATCCTAGTAACTATAAATATAGATATATACATGTGATTAAAAGCTTAGTGCTAAATAGAAATGAAGCATTATAAATTCATTCGTTCTCTAATACTGAAATGAAATCAGAAACTAAATCCAGGATGGCATACGTTCAATTTTCAGACAATACTAGAGTAACGGTACTGGCGTTCAATCAGTGATCGCGTGCCAGCAAATATTTTTCAACGTGCCCCGAGTTGAAACCGGTGGTATTACTCTTTTCTAAATGCATATGCATTTGTTGAAGGTATTGAAAACAGTTTCAGGAAATTATTACCATAATCCTAGGGCATTACGAGCTTGAAACAAATAACAGATATGGGGTGACTGAATTCTAAACACAGTTCAGGTGATACAAATATTTTATTATTAAATTCGAGAGATTTATTTACAACTGTTTTACAGGCACGTATCATCATATCATTTTTCATTCTGATTAATCGCAATCTAATTAATCGAAGGATCCGTCCAAAATAAAAATAAGAAGAATAGCTAAGTTTTACCTACAGATAAAATATTTCGTCTTCAGAGAGATCGGGCTCGGCTTAATTTCCTTGATGGGATGAATGAACGAATCTAGGCGAGTTAAAATTGGACCAAACCACATGAAAGTTCAAAGGTTAAATATTAACTGTGCTACCGTGGTAATTGGCTACTCGTAAGTAAGTGCAGATATCCAGCTTAATTACTGGGCTGTTTCATCCTTGACTCTTACACGTAGTTGGGAAGTGCAATGTCCGTATTACTACTGTTAGCTGAAACGGCAGAGCTAAAATGAAGATCGTGGGGAAGATACGCAGGCAGCTTCTTTTGAAAGGGACAGAATGAAAGGCCTAACGCATCACTAGGAAATGTCTTTTGAAGAGCTATGAGGCTCGTGGCCGAGAACATTTCCATATCCTTGTAAATAGGGTAGGAGTGTCGACCGGCTAGGAGTTACCCCTTTGACCCTTACACACCTCAGTGCGATAGGGGTGTCTCGTAAAGGCTAGAGGGTGTTATCATCCCCTTGTCGTTAGCGCACCGCTATCGCAACACCAGACCGAAAATACGAAAGATGCCAGGAGGTCCGTCATTTTCTGGGCTTACATGTGATTACACATGTACCGGTCTACAACCCTGTGCTACCCTGGACCGATACATACTCGATTATTATGAAATCTTAACTTGTTATTCGCATGCGTGACTGAAGTCGAGCATTATGTTTTGATGGCATTTGGTTTTCAAAATGCTCCTTTGCAATATGACCTTTGACATTCGGTTATGCACTGTGAAAATTTCTTTTCGGCTCCCTTCAATTTTTTTTGACGAAGAAGCTTCAAAGTTCTATTTAGGCAAAGCATCCCTTTTTCGTGTAGGAATTTCATGTGCGTGATGAGGCCGTTATAATAGCAGTTTTATTTATTGGTATTGTTAGTTTTGTTTATTAGGGTTATTGCGTGGGAAATCACGATAACAGAGTCGCTCGATGACTATTCGATATTAAGGATGTATTTCAAACGATGAGAGACCCGTGCTTTAATTAATATAGGATTTTTCGTTGATTCCATTGGAGGGTGCATGTCGATCTATCGTAGATTATAAGGATGATATGTAGTGTATGGTAGATAAGTATCTTATAGGTGGGGTAAGGGAATTGATTTTCTAAATTAAAAAAAAAGATATTAACCATTAGGGTGGGGTAGGGGTGGGGATTGTCGATTCTCATGTAATTTTCATTCTAATGCATTGTACAGTACTTAGACGATTTTCATGTTATGCAGTTTCACATTTCATTTCCGGTTTTGTCGATATTTAATGGCAGCAGAATGTTTCGTTATTTCAGATTTATATACTGACAACAGTGAAACATTGCTTTGTGTTCCTGACTTATTGCTATGCGGATCACGCGATTCTCTTCCGAGGCACGTAGATTTTTTAAAATTAATATGTATATTCCCGTCTCTTCTTAGTATCTAGAAAACTGGCGTGTACCGTTTGTCAAATAACGTACGGATGATAACAGCTGTGCAGTGGAATTATAATTTAATAGATTTTCTGTGTTTTTTTTTCCTTTTCCTGTAACGGATACTCATCGGCTCAACTATTACTGTTTGGATTACGTGTTGAGCTTTCAAGGTTGTCAACATATTTTAACCATCATCTTACCTGTACTATGTCAACAACGTATGGCAGTGTGTGCGGTGTGCATGTTACACGATAATAAAATAAGTAACTTGTCGTAACATGGATTTGTTATCAACTAAGAAACGTATGGTTGTTACACTGAACTTTGCGGGTATAAACCTGACCCTAGTAGTGAATGGATAATCGAGCTGAATCAGAATCAGTAATAAATAATCATAATACGTGTTTTTTTGTTAATAACTTATTTGTTACGATTTTTTCTTTTAGCAGTAATTCGTTTCGTTTGTACTAAAGGAGGGTTGAGATTTTATTTATGTTATAACGGAAATGCTTTTCTGTAAGCTATCTTTGAGGAACAATATTTGTGATGTTATTGAATCTGTAACTATTGATTATCGTTGTTTACTGTTCAGCCAGATTTCTCTTTCCCGTCGTTCTTCGTTTATTGTGTCATTTTCGTTCAGCGTATCGTTATAGAGATCGAACGAGAGGTAGTCGCCCTATCGAGGCTGATTGTGCGTAGGGGAAATCGAAAGGTCATCAAAAGCGGATTCGCCTTTCGATTAACCTGGGCTTTTGGATACCCGAAATATTGGATATTATAGCGTGACCTACTTATTGTCAATTCTTCGTACGTGTTATACACTGTGAATTCTTTTTGTGTATTAGCATAAAAATGTATACGATCCATTCTCAAGTTTGAGCGTTTCCAGTGTAATTTTGAGAAATTTTATCCACGTAATTTTTCGCCGACGTGGAAACTGATATTCGATGTACCGATATACGTTGAGTTAGTCTTGAAATTTTGTAAATTAAATGGATCCAATGGGAAAGAATCAAATTACATTAATTAGACACAGTAATATAGAATACCAATTGGAACCTTTTGAAGCGTCTGGGGTGTATCAGCTACTACTAATTACATTATTTTTTCAACTTCACAGAGAAACGGTATCAATCATTCTCATGGCGAAGGCTCCACCCATAATATTAGAAAAAAAAAATAGTAGCGGAAACAAAATTGCTAAGTATAATTCTATAAAATTTAATGTTATCCAGTTTGATTAAACAGAAGTAATTATCAGAGATCGTGAGGGTCGATGTTAATTGGGAGATTCAATGGATCCATTAAAAGTCGACATAGTTTTCGCGAACGATGAGAAACTGGTAATCCCCGTGCCAAATTACGGCGCGTTCTCATCGCCGTCTTATAATCAACGATTTTTCGCCAGATGTCGTGTGTAAGGTAGGTTGGATATACGTACGTCCTGAAATTGGACGAGGAAGTAGCAAGGAGTTCGTAGCTTCTCCATTGGTGAAACTTTCGCAACGACAGAATACGCTGGACTTGTCTCGTACCTGGTAACAATTAATTCGCCATCTTTTCACGTCCCGCGAAAAACACGACGCGCTAGTATAAGATGGAGAGATGTGTTTCGTAAATTGCTTTTTCCGACGACGTATCGAATCCCAAAGCTATACCTACGACACCAACCATCTTCCTTGTTCGTTCGTTTCGTTGATTCAGAAAGGCTAGGAGCTTATGTTGGTTCGATTTTCTATTTATGGTCTTTGGTTTGATAAACTTTTTTTTCCTTTCCTACTACCTTCGCCTTTTTATCACGAACAAATAGTACTTTACGATACTAGTGCGAAAATGTTTTTTCTGACGAGTGTGAGTTTGCAGCACGAGCCGAAGGCGAGT